>JAHHUM010001598.1:96821-161444 GCA_036173005.1 Crenichthys baileyi | reverse complement strand
ATGGGGGAACACCTCTATGCAAAATATTTCCCCGCCGGGAGTAAACCCAGGACCTTTTTCCTGAAATGCAAACGGGGGCTCCCCAATGAAAAGGGAAAAAAAAAATATATATATCTATAGATATAACGGGGGGTTTTGGACAATGAACTAAAACACCGGGGTTTTAAAGGAACCACAAAAATTTTTTATTAGTAGGGTTGGGGGGCTTTTTTTTGGGGCCCCAATACGCGTAAATTCGCCCTTGGGAATGCCCTATAAAAGTCCGGCACAGGGGTTTCAGGGGGGTTTTTAAGCCATTTTTTCTTGCGGGGATAGTGGCCGGGTAAACTATGGTTGATCCGGGTGGAGGAAAACTTTTCCTTTGATTTCGTCCCCCAAAAACCCCCCAAATTTGGCTAAATATTTTTTAGTTTCTGGTGACTGTGCGGCCTGGAAGATGTTAAAACTTTATTTTAAAAAAATGTTCATAAAACCCAATTTTTCCCCAGTTTGCGGGTGTGTTTTGGGTCCCTTGCCCCAATCCTGATCACCGGCACCGCCTTCGGGATAAAATGTTTTGAACCATTAAATTCACAGGGTCCTCAAAAAAGGGTTTTGGGGTTAGCCCCTTGGGCAGGGGACGCCCCCCTCTGCACAGTTTTGGGGCCCAAAGGGGAATCCCATGATAGGGCCCACCCCAAAACCTTTCACTGATCCCCCCCATGCTTTAAATCGGGGCATGAAACCCTTCGGGTGGTCCCCTTTCTTTGGGGCCCCTCCACACCGTAACTCTCCCGAGGGGGGGAAAACATTTTAAGGTGGACTCTCAGAGAACAATCATGTTTCACTTTGTCCACACCAGTTTGCGCTCCTTGCCCCATTGAAACCCAACGTTTGGAAATTGGAAAGGAGGGCCCAAAGGGTTTTTGGCTATGCGCCCGGGCCCGTGTATATTGACCCGTGGAGCTCCCAGGACTTTTTGGTGGAAACGGGAAAATTTTGGGGTGCACTTTAATTCGGGGCCCTTTATTTGGGAAAGCCTTTGGTTTTTTATTTTTTTTGGATACAATCCGGGTTAGCCCCCAAAACATCCCTTTTCAACAGCTTCCTTGCGCCCACATTTTTAATCCTGTTGGTTGGGGTTTTCGTTTTTCTTGGGGGAAACTGACTTTAACCCTGGATACCGGGGCCCTCTTGATACATCCAAAGATTTTCCCTGTTTTGGTCACAGAGCGCCACCCCAAAGACGTGCACCAAAAATTTTTGTCCTTTTTTTAAACCCCTGGAAATGTCCCCCCTTTAATTTTGTTGTGTGCTTTTCCCAATTTTTTGGGGAGCAAAACTGTGCTCTTACCCCTGCTAATTAACCCTTCCCACGCCCCTTTTTACTGGTCCCAATGTGCAATAAAATAAAAGAACTGGCTACCAGGCGGGGGTCCAATTTTACCCCTTTGGAAACCCCCCACACAAAAAAATTACGGGTGTTTCATTTTCATTGTCCCCCCTGTATATATAAACTACAAAAGCCCTGCTTAGGGGGTTATGGACAAAAAAGGCAGGGGCCCTGAGGAACAGGCATGGGAAGGACCCAGGGGAAAAAGAACAGGTCAATGGAGAAACCTAGCAAAGATACGAAAACCCAGAGAGCTTAAATACAGAGGGAATTTGAAGATAGGCTTGGCAAACAGGTGTTGGGGAGTCCAAAATGAAAATGTGAAAAAGGGTGAGGCAGAAAGGGGGGGGGAAAGGGCTGAGGGGGGAAAAAACCAAAGGCCCCCTTTTCCCTTGACTTCACTGAAGTCCCCCGGGTCACTTCCCCCTCCATCTTTGGGGGGGGGTCCTTATCGGTTCCCAACATTGCATACTTTTTTGCCCATAGGGGAAGTATCTAGAGTCTTTCAGCCTCCTGATAAGGGATGTCCCCCAAAAAAATTTTTGGGCACCCAAAAAGGTTTATCCATATGTTCTACCTGTTTCTTTTTTTAGCGCAAACCGGAAAAAATTGGCACAAGATAAAAACCCATTTTAAGGAAAAAGGGAAATTTTAAAAAAAAAAAACTTTAAAAATAAAAGACCTCTTTTTAGGGCTCGTTATATGTTTCTTTTTTTCTAATTTTTGGGGAAAAAATTGCGTAAATAATGCTTGCATATTCATATATATATTGTTCATTTTTAAACTGTAAACCCTTTCAAATATTACCGGTCTCCTTTTTAACTACGGGGAACAAATGTGCCTAAAGTCCATTTTTAGTCCCCGTTTTTAGACTAGCTTCCCCCGGGTTTTTAAACTTTTTCGATCGGGCTCATAAAATCCCTCCCAAACCAAAACCCGGGGGCCGGGAGCCATAAAGCCCCCACCCGAAAACCCCCCAACACACCCAATGTAATCAGATGTGAATAAATATTTTTTTTGCGCTTTCCTGCAAAATAAATATTCGGGTTTTTTTGGGGATTATTATTTATATTATTATATATATATTTTATATATATAATAAATATTAATATATATATTAAAACCCCCTTTCTTTAAAAAAACAAGGCGTGAGAGCGCGCTTACTGAATAGGCCACAGGGGGTGAGTGCCCGGGGGGCAGTGCAACGGGTCAGCCACGGTCTTTTTGGGAGACTACTTTCTTGGGAAAATTTTCATACAATAAATGGGAGGCGGGCTTATTTTTGTTACCTGTCCCCAAAAAGTGCACTCCACACTCCCGGGGGTGGGGTGAGATTTTTAAAATGGGGAAGCGTCCCCCGCTTTTAAATTTATGGTCTGACTCTGGGAAATGATGGTTTCCAAAATCCTTTTATTTAGAACGGTCCCCTTTAAGGCACCATTGAAAATCACCATAAGAAAAATAAGAAAATAAAAAAAAAATACAATTAAATTTTTTTTTAGTCCAAATGAACAACCTTTTTAAAAATAGCGATCGTAAAAAAAAAATCACAAAAAAATTCTTTAAATATTAAAAAAATAAAACCCATTTTGCTTGGGTATAAAATTAAAACCCACATTAAAAGGGTAAAAATCGCTACCGCTAACACACTTTTCCCTACATGAAACAATCATCAACCTTCAAACCGATACAATTAAAATGAAAAATAATTAAAAACCTTTTGCCCTTCCCTAGCCAGGTGCTAATCCTTTTAATTAACTTTTTGGAAAACTTTTTTTCTGTGGGTCGCCAAAAACCAGAAGTCCCAGAGGGCTCGCCAAAAAAAAACGTAAATTACTTTGGGCTAAATATAAAGGGAAAAACTGGCTACCTTTTAGGTCTTTTTTTAAAAACCAAATTAAAACAAAAAATAAAAAAAACAATTAAAAGAATGTTTGATAACTTTAAAAGGGAATTTTTCACTAAACCCTTTCCCAAATCCCACCCTGGAATCCATTCAGCCCTTTTGTACTCAGTGTTTTTGTTTTCTCTGAAAATTGGTCTTGGGCCTGTTTTTTAAATTTTCCCTGTAACCAACTGCGCCTTGTGGGTTTTAAATGGGAAAAGGGGAAGGCCCGGAAAGGGAAGGGAAATTGGGAAACCCTTCCCTGTTTAAAAGGGGTGTAAGGTGGGGTTTTTCTTGTTTTAAGGCGACGTTAAAAGCAGAGTCCCATAAACACTGGTGTTTATTATTGAGTTTAAAAGTCCACCACACACAGCAAAAACCCCCAAAATTTTTTTTATTTTCACCTAGTTATGGTAGAAATGGGCCGGGGGTTTTGCTTTTATGCTGAACAAAGAAACAGGCTGCAGCTACCCCGCCAAATGGCAAATTCCCCCAAAGGGGCGTCCATGACCGCGGCCCGGCATGGAAAACCCCCCCATGACACAGAGGAGTTTATGGAGATAAAAAAAAACCAAAAGGGAAATTTTAAAAAGAAATAAAATCTAAAAGTACAAGAACACAAAGGAATTATCAAAAAGGGGAATAACCCAGAGAACAAAAAACAGCAGGGAAATCAAAAAACAGAGACCGGAAAGGGAAACCCCAAAATCAAAAAAATTTTTAGGAAACTAAAATTCAAAAGAATTTTCCCTTAAAATAAAAAAAAAAAAATTAAAAAATTTTGTTGTTGGGGGTTTTTTTTTTTTTTCCCCGTTTTTTTTCTTGTGCCCTGGTCAGCCCAGAAAAGCACTTAGAATTTTGTCTGAGTGAAAAAGAAACCAACAGATTTCCTTCACAAGTCAGCTTACGGCAAATGATAGTGCTCGACTTGAATATACAGAAACAAAATTTGGGGACACACCTCATTCAAAGAGTTTTCTTTATTTTCATGACATAAATATTGTAGCTTACACTGAAGGGGCATAAAACTATAAATTAACACATGTGGAATTAATACTGAAAAAAAAAGTGGAAGCAACTGAAAATAGTTTTATATTCTGGTTTCCTCAAAAATACCGCCTTTTGTTTTGATCTGTCCGCACACTTTGGCTCTGTTGATGAGCTTCAAGGGTAGTCACCCTGAATGGTTTTCCAACAGTTTTTGAAGGATTTTTCCCAGAGCTCCCTTAGCCTTTTTGGGCCCTTTTGCCTTCACTTGCGGTCCAGCTCACCCCAAACCTCTCGATGGGTTTTAGGTCCGGGACTGTGGAGGCAGGTCTCGGGCGCAGCACCCCATCACCCCCTTTTGGCCAAAATAGCCCCTACCGCTGGGGGTTTGGTTTGGGGTCTTTGTCCTTTTGAAAATAAATGATGGTCCAACTAAACAAAAAACGGATGGAATAGCATGCCGCTGCAAGATGCCGGTAGGTTTTGGTTTCAGTTCCCTTAAATTTTTGAATAAATCCCCAAGTGTCACCGAAAAGCACCCCCCACCCCATCACCCCTCTCCTCCATGTTCACGGTGGGAACCAGGCATGTGGAGTCCACCCTTCAACTTTCTGCGCGCACAAAGACGCGGGGGTTGGAACCAAACTTAAAATTGACCATCAGCCCAAGCACAGATTTTCCACGGTCTAATGTCCATTCCTGTGGTCTTAGCCCAAACAAGTCTCTTCGGGGTTTTGCCTGTTCTCAGCAGGGGTTTCCAGCAGCTATTTTACCCGAAGGCCTGTTTCACACAGCCCTCCTCTTAACAGTTGTTTGAATGTGTCTGCTGCTAAACCTGTGTGGCATTGACCTGTCTCTAACTGAGCTGCTGTTAACCTGCATTTTTCTGAGGCTGGCGACCGGATGAACTTACGTTCCGCCCAAAGGGGACTCTTGGTCTTTTCCTTTTCCGGGGCGGTCCCCATGTACCATTTCTTTTTTAGTCTTGAGTTTTTTTTCGACGCACTTGGGGACCTTTCAAGTTTTTCCCCCCTTTTTTCGGGGCGGGGGTTCCTTTCTAAAAATAAAGTGGCCCTCGTTTTTCTTTATTAGCGCTTTTTTTCCTGCCCCTAATAAAAATTCAAAGTCTATTTAGTAGGACTTTACTGTGACTGTATCACCCCCCTGCCAACACAACTGATGGTCCCAACCCCTTATAAGGCTTGAAATCCCACTTATTAAACGACAGGACACCTTTAAATAAAACCCTTTCAGGGACTACCTCTTGAAGCTCATCAAAAAAATGCCCCGGAGTGGCGGAGCATTCAAAGCAAAAGGGGCTACTTTTAGACCTAGAATTAAGACATATTTTTTAGTTTTTTTCACACTTTTTTGTTTAGTATATAATTCCCCCCTGTGTTAATTCATAGTTTTGATGCCTTCAGTGTGAAGCTACAATATTCATAGTCATGAAAATGAAGACAACTCTTTGAATGAGAAGGTGTGTCCAAACTTTTGGTCTGTACTGTATATTAAAAAAAATGATTAGAAACTGCTTTGGGATTATTTCGAATGCAATGGATGCAGAGACAGAAACGAAAGGGAAAAAAAGAAGCAAGAAAGAGAGGGAGGTGGGGCAAAAATGGGGCCCAAAGTAGCTCATCAATAGAACAATGATCCAAAACACAACAGCAAATCCACAAAAACAACACGTGTTGCAATGGCCCAATCAAAGACCAGTCCACAGTCTTACTGAAATGTTGCAGTTGGAACAATTGTGCTGAAATGAATGTCTGCCAACCTCACTGAACCGAGGAAATGTTGTGAAGATGATTAGGTTCTTCCATGATCATAAGAAAGGGCTGCTAAAGTCCCACAGGACACAAATACTTCAAATTATTGCTGCTGAAGGTGCCTCCACCAAGGTAGGGTGTTTTCCCACACCCCTTTTATATGTACTTTCTTACAGTTTAGTAAATAATAAATGAATTAATGACATGCTGGAATAATTTGTGTTTTGTGCAGTTGAGACAGAATGGGATTTACACAATTTATTAGAACATGATAAACAATCCAGAGCTGAAAGAAGCTGTACTTTCATTAAAGCCTTTGCATGTAATGAAAAAGTTGGAAAAGTTGGAAACAGAAAACGTTTGGAACTTCAGTAAAGACAAAAATACTTTTTTTCCTTCTTTTTAAAAGTAAATAATATATAGTTTCCATTGGCAAAAAAATCTACAAATACATCTCTAATTCCATGGAAGTTGGACATTGTTAAAACTAAATAAAAACAGAATACATTGATTTGCAAAACCTGTTCAACTTACATGCAACGAATATGCTACAAGGACAAGATATATGTTCAAAACAGAATTTATACTTGCAACACATTCCAAAGAATTAGGTGAAATCAATGACAAGTTGGTGTGAGGAAAATAACCTCTCTCTGAACATCAGTTAAAAATTAAGGAGAGGATAGTGGACTTTTAGGAGACAGCGTGGAGGCCAGCATTCCCCCCTCCCATATTAAATACTGAGGTGAAGCAGGTCAGCAGCTTCAAAGTTCCCGGGCACATCAATGAGGACTTATACTGGACAGTACATTTTAGACCCCTGTGGCCCAAAAAAACCAGACGGAGACCTTTACTTCCTGAGAAGGCTGAGGAAGTTTGGTATGAACAACCCTCATCCTTAAAAACCTCTACAGGTCCACTACTGAGGGCCTTTCTGACGGGGTGTATCACAGTGTTTTTACGGGAACTGCACCACAAGCACTACAGAGGGTGGTTTTGAACGGCAGAGGTCATCACTGGCAGCAGTCATTGCATTCCATTTGTACTTTTCTTTTTATAGCGAGTTAAGCGGTTCTACTTACCCCAAGCATTTCATGGCATTGTGACTGTGTGTTAACCTGCATATGACAAATAAAACCAAGACAATACAAAAGCAGGGAGCTGGGCAACAAGACTGAGAAAGTTGAGGAATGCTCAAAAAACACCAGTTTGGAACCAAAGAGGGAAAGGACTATCTGGTTTGTTATTAGCACAAAATTCAAAAGCCAGGATTTGTGATGGTATTGGGGTGTGTTAGTGCCTATGGCATGGGTAACTTGCACATATGTGAAGGCACCAAGAAGGCACTAAAAAGTGCATACAGATTTTGGAGCAACATATGCTATCATCCAAGCAATATCTTTCTCAGGTACACCCTGCTTATTTCAGCAAGACAATGCCAAGCCACATACTGCACGGGCTACAACAGCGTGACTTTGTAGTAAAAGAGTGCAGGTACTAGACTGGCTTACCTGCATTTTAGACATGTCTCCCATTGAAAATGTGTGGTGTATTATGAAGCACAAAATACAACAACGCAGACATCAGACTGTTGAGGAACTGAAGTTTTTCATCAAACAAGAATGGGAAAGAATTCCACCTACAAAGCTTCAATAATTAGTTTCCTCAGTTTCCAAATGCTTATTGAGTGTTGTTAAAAGGAAAGGTGATGGAACACGGTGGTAAACAAGCCCCGGTACCAGCTTTTATGGATCATGTTCCAAACATAAAATTCAAAATAAGTGAATATTTGCAACAAAAAAAATATACGTTTATCGGTTTGAAGATCAAATATCTTGTCTTTGTAGTGGATTCAATTCCATATAAGTTGAACAGGATTTGCAAATCATTGTATTCTGTTTATATTTATGTTTTACACAACATCCTGACTTCACTGACAATTGACAATTGACACTGACAATGCAGGTGCACCTAAGGTTCTCAAAACCCCAATGCAAATTAGTTTTATTGGCAAAATACAACCTACCAGCTGTTTGCGATAAACAAATCATAGAAAAACAATTTAATAGCACAACTATCATTACAGTGGTTTCTCCAAATTCAACACAGTGTCACTTCTATTAACTACCGCTCTCTCAAAATTATTAAGTCTGGTTAGAGGGGTGGTGCATCGCAGGGTCTGCTTGACTGCCTCACTGGCGCTGGTGGTTTCGGTTTGTTTGTCTGTGGGAGGGTGCATGTGCCCATGTTGGCTCGGAGGTTGCATTTGGGTCGGTCTGCTGTTTTGGGGTGGGTGTGGCTTGTTAACTTGCCTCGGTGTTGGCGTGGGATGTGGTTTTTTTTTGCCCCGCTGGCCTGGTTGTGGCTGTGGTCTGGTGCTGAGCTGGGGGGCATCAGGGACTGGGGGCTATGTTGGCTCTGCCCCATGGCTTAATGGGTGGTTGGGCATGTTGGTCGTGTGCCCTCTTTTGTGTGACGTATTCTTGTTGCACTGGGCCGGTCTTCTCTTTTTTTTGAGTGGGGCCACACTCTTGGTTGTTGCTACTCGTGCTTCTGGCTGGCTCCTCTTCATTGGGGGTCGATGGTTTCTTCAGGCAGGGATAGGGATGGGGTACCTTTCACATTTAAACCGATACTTGGTACCTAAGAATCGATACCGGTACTCAACGGTACCAGTTTTCTGTTGTGTGTGTTTACGTGGTAATAAATGTTAATTCGTTAAATAATAAAATCTCAAAAATGTTAAATTTAAAATATTTATTTCTCAATATATAAACTTTAATGAATATATCAAAACAACATCCAGCCATGTTGCTGGCTGCAGACGACGAGTTGCTGACAAATGTAGGCGTGCTAACGGTGCTGAATGCAGGAGTTGTAGCCATAGATCTGAGGCTGACGAAAATTGTCTCTTGACAACCATGACAAAAATCTTGTGCTTAACCAGGTCAGTGTATATACACTGTATTTATATATTATCTCTATATCTATTATCTGTTTCTTTCTTTCTTTCTTTCCTGATATTTGCTTGCATCCATCTTGGCCTCCACACACTGCAGAGTAAAGTACCACAAGAGGCAGACAGCCCCAGAGCCTCACTGTGCCACTGCCATGCTTCACTGTTCTTTTCAATGTATGCCTCAGTTTTCCACATTCAGACATACCACTAATTTATGTGCCCAACACCCCACCCCACCCCACATAACAGAATGCCTTTGGGTTATTTATATGGTGGTGAGCAAACTGGAGCAGGTTTGGTCGGTAGTGGTGTACTTCTTCAAGTTCAGCCATGGAGCCCTTCAGCATTTAGGATGTGCTTTACTGTAGAAACAAACCTCAGTGGCTGCAGGTCTTTTCCATTCGGCCTCTTTCTGCCACCAAGTGGCGTAGCCCCTTTTCCTCTGCTTCCAGCTTTATCTCTAAGAAGATTCAGGGCATTTTTCCTATCAACAGTCCAGGTATTTGATTTATTCTGTCTCAAGCTCACCTGATGCAATTCATTTAGCCCTTGACTGGTGGCATCAGGTGTGCCTGGGACCACACCTGATTTGTTAGCTCCAATTTATTTGCTCTTATGAGTAATTCAGGGGTTTGTAGTCACTGAAATGATATTTTAGTGTTAAATTTGGATATAATCCTTGTAATATTCATTTATTTAATCTGTTCTTGTGTAATTTCTTTATTGAAAATGGTGGCAGTGGGAGTTGAATAATTGTAGGTACAATTGCGTGTCTGTGTCAGTGAGTTATACAAAGTCACACATGTAGTAGTAACTCACGTCCACTAGAGGACAGCACCACCTAAGATATTTGCTTAGGTTTCTCTTCATTCCTCCAGCTTCTTATACTGTTCATAATACTGTGTGGCTGCATGTATGTTAGAATCTATTTATGAGTATAATATTAGTGTAATCATGACTGCAGATTTTAAGGGTTGGGAAGAAACGTTTTGGTCCACTCTCACTGGGACATAGGGTAATAAAAAACTGCTATATGTCCAGGGTTCTGCAGAATGTCAGTGACCAAAGCAAAGCTCTCTTTCCCAACTATTGAGAGAAATGCTGAACTACTGCAGCAATGCAAACATAGCCTCAACGGCAGCTACAAGAAACATTAAACTGTTCAAGCAAAACAAACAGAAACAAATTAAATCATATATTTTTACAAAACAAAAAGCTGATTATTTTCAGATATTTTTTAAAGTTGATTTTGTGCAGTTTTTATTTTTCAAAAATTCCCTCAATCTCCACTAAACCCTGTAGCACACAAGAGAACAATCGACCCCATTTCATCGGTTCCATTCTGTACAACTGGTGATTGAGGAACATAACATGTTGATGTAAAAAATTTATAATTTAAAACCAAAACAGAAAAGGAATTTTTATTTTGGAATAAAAATAACAGTATTTGAATAAAAACAATTTTAATGACGAAAAATGTAGAGAATCAGAATCTTTTTATTTGTGTAGCAAGTTTTAAAACCAGGCAAAGTGCAGGAGAAAAATTCAAACAATATATAATCCACTAAAAACAGAGTAAAAAATCTGTTTACATTAAAAATTACTCCACAAAAAAGCAAAAGTACAATAAAAAAAAAACATGCCATTGCTGCAGGAGACATGAAGCAAATCAAAACCAATATCATGACAAATCCTACATAATATGAAACATAAAGTGGAAAGCACATTTAATAGGAAAGTATGATTTGCTTGTGCTCCTTAGTGTTGTAGTAAAACATGTGTACATAAAGGTTAGAGTAAAAGCTCATTCAACAAAAGGTGAGTTCAATTTGTTGAATTAGGGTTCTGTTGTGGGGTTACGAGCAGTCATTAACTTACTTGCACTGGACAGTATTTTCAGACTGCTGTGTCTGGATGCTAATGCTAAGTAATAGCCCATGTCAGAAATCCTAGTTCATGCAGATATTATTTTGAAAACCACCATCAAGTTTGCGGATGAGTATTTTTACTGAAGTGAACTTTCACTATTGTTACATTGCTTCGCAAAAGTAAACATACCCTTGAGCTTTTTTCACTTATACATGACTTATTACTTTTCAGTTTTTGTGGCAAACTGTAAAAGGGGACTTCCTGTAGTTTTGTTTTATAAATTTAACAATCTTGCATTTCAGAAGCCATATATGCGAAGTGCACACCTTAGAGCTGCCCTGTCAACAGATTCTCCCACCCGAGTTCAGGATCTCTGCAGCTCTCCCAGAGTTACTAAGGGCCTCATGCCTGCTGATCTGATTGTTAAAAAATAAAAATACTGGTAGATTAAACAGTGCTTGAGATGTTCAAAGAATAAAATGTTTTTTTGTGATGCAACTCACAACTCACAGCTCATAAAGAGATTAAATTATACACAGTTGGACTCTGTTTACTCTGTTAGAGGCAACCGGTTGCCCTGGATTTTTTTTTAGGAGTAAAATAGGAGTAAAATTTCTAAATATATAGAAATTTGGGGTTGTAACGTTAAACAAGCTTAAGGGGTATGGATACATTTGCAAGGCGCTGTAATCGTATCTGCTCGGAGATACTTCACTGACAGAAAAGGAAGGCTAGTAATATTTGGCTAATACTGTTCTCTCCCAGTTTTAGTTTTATCTCACATTACTTTTGTAACAGACAGATACAGGTAATGCAATGTAAAATGTTTGCTCACAAACATTACCAAAACAAATAGTTTTTTTTTCTTTATTTCCTTAATTCAAAAGCTGTCCCTGGATGGCTGTTTACCTAGATAGGTCTAAAAGTGAATGTAACCACTTACATTCACTTTACATACAAGAACAGTGAAGAGGTCTGTTTAAAAATAATAACAAATTGTGTGAGAGATAAAGAGATCTCAAGAAACCAGAAGAATATTTTAGTTAAAACTAACTATGGCATCTTGAAAAGATCGTTAATACTTATGTAGGGATGTATAGCAGAAAATTGAGGTATGGTAACTTGAAAGCTATCATTAGCAAATTACAAAAGCTTAGCTGGAACATGTGGGCAGAGGAAAACCTCGAGATAAATTTCTTTTCCTAAAGAAAACATTTGGTATTCACTGAAATTAAGATTTTGACATTAATTGCCCAAAAAAGGCAAGCCATAAGGAAACTAGTTGATCTACCAAAAATCCAAATTAAATCCAAATGATATCAAGGGAGTTGTTTTAGGAGTGTAGGGTTCCCTAAATTCACTGAATATATTTAGGCATGCAAAAGATTAGGAAATAACAGTGTTTCAACTCCCAATATGTTTTCACATGATCCAAACACAAAAATAAAAGAAAATTATATCCAAATATGAGACAGGCCATAATACTGTCAGGGCTTTCACAACATTGTCTTCATAACACCACACTCATAGTGTGCACTCAAGGTTAAACTACAATTTCTTTTGTGTGCTGGAAACAATAACTAATAAAAACTGCATATAGTGCTGCTGAACTACCGCCCTTCCATTAAACATTTACACCCATTTGCAAAGGAAACACTGGCTTCCTGATTTATGCTCTCTTTGACTTCAATAGGCAGGGAGTCAAAGAGATGGTCCTCCACAACCAGACAGCTCCTGCGAAGGAGGCTGCAGTGACCTAGCTGAACCGGGAGACGGTCCAGACAGTTTCCTTTCAATTCCAGATGTGTAAGCTGCGAGAGGTGGCCAACTTTCTCTGGGATGGAGGTAATGCAGTTGTGGCCAAGACATAATGTCCTTAGCATGACACACTTGAACAGCTGCTTTGGGACTACTTCGACTTTGTTGCCTGTAATGGCAAAATATTGGAGGTTTTGCAGGAAACCCACCTCCGGTGGGATTACCGCTACTGAATTAAGACTAAGATCAAGGTACCTCAACTTGAGGAGAGTGAATAACGGTGAGGGCAGAGATTCTAGCTTGTTGTGTGAAAGATAGAGAGATTCCAGGTTTTTCACATGACTGATTGACAGTGGAATACTGATGATTTTGTTGTACCACAGTTTGAGACAAGTTAGTCTTTTGAGGTGCTGGAAGCTGATGACCTCTTCAATAGTACGGATGTTGTTTGATTTTAGATCAAGTTCCTGAAGGTTGTTCAGACTGAAGATGGCATGGGGTATGCGCTCCAGCTCACAGTTATGTAACTCCAGCTCTGCAAGATTAATCATTTTCTTCAAAGTATTCAGTACTAAGAGTTTAGTGCCATCATTGTGAATAACCAATCTAACCAGGTGTGGAGAGAGGTCCGTGATATTTGTTGGGATTTTTGTCAGGTTGCTTTTAAGATGCAGAATCTTCAGGCGCCGAAGATCTCGCAGAGACTCGAGTCCGATCAGTTTGTTGTTTTCGGAGTTCAGGTTACCAACCAAATACAGCTCCCGTAAATTCTTTAACAAGTACACCCAGCTAGGAATCTCAGCAACGTCTGTGAACTTGACATGAAGGCACCGGAGGTGATCACACAGGAAAATAAAAGCAGTCTGCTCAACTTTGGCTGGACAGTGGTAAAAGTGTAACTCCTGAAGGTTGATCATTTGTGAGATCTTAGCTGTTATCTTAGCCTCTGGAATTAATTCTAACTTCAGGATTTCCAAGTCTGTAAGCTCAAACACGGCATCTGGCACACCCGAAAGCATGAAAAGATGGAGCTCCAATTTGTCTTGAGGATTGCGGGTCACATGCTGCCTTAACTTCTCAAAGGTCCACTCATGGTTAAGGCTGATCTCTCGAAGTTTGTTCTCACTCACCTCAGACAGAAAAACCCCAAAACGCTTTGAATACAACAGGTCATACTGATCAACCATGTGGAGGAGAAATGCGAAGTCATTCTTAACATCAGGTATATCACTGAAACTGCTCTCCTCTCTGACTTTTTCAAAGGAATACTCCTTCAGAGGGCGACGAAAAAGCCAGAACAATGTGTAAATGCAGATAATGCCATAAACACATATGAGTGCAATATAACAGACAAGGAGTTTCTTTAACATAAAAGCCATGTTATGGGTGCAGTGAAACTTGGAATATCCAGTCAAATGCTTTATTTCTGGTTCACAAACATGGTCAAAGTCTATAGATGTCACAAATGTCATTGTGTAGCACAGGATCAAAATAAATGTTACAGTTTTGATCACTGTCTGAATGGCATAGAGTCTGTATATCAAATCACTGTCTTCTACATGTGCATGGAATTTCCTGACCTTCTCAAACAGGGCTTTGGCCTGCTCACCATCTTTCTTGTCCAGTATGGTCATGGAAGGAACTTCACTCACAAGCTTTTCGGCAGAAAAGGCAACTCCTGATTTGTTTCCCACTGGGGCTGACTGGTTTGGACTGCCCTCCTCACTGCTTGTGGACAGATGTTTCAGGAGAGTGGAGGCACCAGCCAGCCTCTGCTTATTCTCCTCTGAGTCCTCGCATGCAGTCTCGGACAGGGCTTTGGTAGTCCAAGGTGACTCGAAGCATTTTCCAAGTATGGAAACAAAATGTTCAACTTTTGAACTCGTCTTTGGGTATTTGAACCAGAAGTTGCTGCTGACCATCAATACAATAGTATGAATTAAAGCAAGGTAAGGAAAATATTTAGAATACCAGGGAAGGGCAACATGGTAGCACATCTGATTAACAAAAACATACTGCTGAAAGTCCAGCTTGGTTCTGACACCTTTAGGCTGTGGCTGTGTGAATGCAGACGACTGTGGAAAGGGATCTGAAGGGACAATGCCTTTAGGAGGCTGTTTTGACATTAGAGGTGCAGCTTGCTCCCCAATTGCATTCTCCTTGTTCCAGAAGGCATCACCTAGCTCTGGTGAGTGGGTTTCCAAGATGCCCCCTGACCCATCTTGCGCTTGGTCGAAGATGGGAAGACAAACGACTTGGTCCTTTGTCAGCTGCATGGTTCCAGAAAATATGGCCAACATCAGCATGACGATACCAAGATAATCCATAAAAACATCCCACCATGGTTTCAGAATCCTATAAGTTGGTTGGATATCATTGAGAGAGGCTACTTCTGTAAGGGTGAACATTCCTGCAGAAAGAAGCAGTGCAAGTTAACTTGACTTAAATGAAATTGTAAGAAAATATGCATCAGAATTATTCAAACTGGACATTTCCATTTGTTCTGTACATGAACTTGCCTACTGAATTGTTTTTCTAAAAAGGGTTGGATATCACAGACGCCCTGTTTTCTCAAATACGCTTTGAAACAAGTACCAACTGAGCTTCTAGAAGCTATTTCTTCCTTAATCACATGTTGTGGCAGCCTCTCCCATGTTTACCACCAAAAACGTGCCCTCAGAACTACAACTCAGTGGTAAACACCATATGAGCAAAAACAGCTTCGTTTACGGAATAGGGACTAATACAAATTCAGCTTTCCATATAGGCCTATTCAAAAAGATATTTATGGCCTGAATTACTAAAAGTATCAAAATAGAATCAGACTTTATCAGGCTACCATAATTACACACTGCAACAATTCAAAACGGTGCTGTATATGTTTAATGACTGATACCTAAAGATGGTTTTAAATTGAGACAATGTTTTTGTAAATGATGCCTGTTGCTACACATTGAAACTGATCCTGAGAGAAAAGTAGACTTTCTAATCACCCCTAATAACAGCCATGTGAAAATTTAAAGATGTCCCATGTGAACCTTGACTGACAGACACGTGTTTGTATGTGCCACAAACTCAATATTTATTGATATATCTGAATCATTCATTTCTCATTTCTTCATTTCCCTGCATTTCATTCAATTCTGGTCAAAGGTTTACATACTCTTATCATCGGAATGATAATTTTGGTCTTACAGTGATACATTTAAACTGCCTCTTTTTCATGGAGCATACAGCTTTAATGATTTTAAAATAATGAAATTGCTGAACAAATTTGCATTTGTTGACAAATACCTCTAATCTACACACGCTCGAAATTATGCATACAAGCTCAAATATGTGCATACACCTCCACTCAATGTTAATTGTCCTTTAGCAAATTCCAGAAAAAAACACAATATTTTGCTGTTGTCAGCAAACTCCCAGCATAATTCCGGCTGGACATTGGATGTCTGGTACTATTACAGTCAGTAGAGGTAATTCAAATGGGTTGGTTTCCTGGTTCAGGGCCATTCCACTCCATAAGGTTAATGTTAGCCTGCTTTGTTCATTCCAAAATTAGTTTTAATGTTTTAATGTGTGTTTTGAATCATGGTGCTGTTAGAACATCTAACTGTGTCAAAATTGCAACCATCTAGGTGGTTGTTAAATTCACCTCAAAGCTACCTCCTGTGAGCTGAACTTGAAGAGTTTAAGGGTTGTGCAAAGCAGCAAAGCAAACCCTCAGCATGATGCCATCACCACTATGTTTGACAGTTGGTAAAATGTTCTTTAGTTAGACTCCCCCAAACATATTTCTTGACATTCTGGTGAAAGAAATCTATGCTTTTGTCTCTTCTGGTCATGAAACCTTTCCCTAGAAGGCTTTTAGCTTGTTTATGAGGGCAGCTGCAAATTTCAACTGTGTTTCAAGCTGTTGTTTCTGGGGCAGGAACTTTCTTCTTGGGATTCCCACTCTTAATCCATATTGATGTTAAACTGCCTCTGTAGACAGGGACACTGATGCTTTAGCATCTTTTTGTTTATGATCAGCTTGAGCCTTGGTGTTTCGTGGATTGTTCCTAAACACCCCTGAGTTCGGATAAGCTATTTAAAACTTGGACACAATTGGGTCTTCCAACAGGGTAATGAGTTAAATGCACTAAGGGGGCTTTAGAAGGCTTACATTAAGCTTCCTGAATGGCCTCCCTAAACCCTGGACCTGAAACCTTTACAAATCAGTTTAAAATGCTTAAAAGCCAGGAATCAAACAGTTTGAATAAGCGTATTCCTTAATAAATTTAAACACCCAGCAATAATGCCAGAAGCCATTTGATGGCTACAATAAATTATCTGCAAATAATTGGGGGTGTATGTATATATTTGCCGTGTAAATATTATTTTGACATTGTGATAATTCATTTAATCCACAATAAATTTAAACTTGAATGGGTCAAATAATTAATTAGAAGCTTAAGAATGATTATGATATCCATGCACATCATGCTGAACCAGTGTGAGACTGTATGGGGTCCTAAGCAGAATTTGATTTCGTCCCCTCTTGGAGCTAACCGCGACACCAACCTGCTTCAAATAGAATCAGAATCAGAATCAGAATCAGAATCAGAATCAGCTTTATTGCCAAGTTTGTACATACAAACAAGGAATTTGACTCCGGTACACTTTGCTCTTTGGTTTTTGTTTTTGCACTACAGTATAGTAAATAGAAGCACTAATATCTCTTAAAAACTGTCCAAGCCTAACTGTTTACGTGTTGTGGATTTAAAACGCCTATATTTCATAGTTTACTTATCAGCCCACAGTTAAAATCAGTCAATTGTCAGGGAGCTGGTGGACCGCTTTGTGGTATGGTGTGGAAACATCTCATCTTGAACGTAAATAAAACAAAGGAGATGATTGTAGACTTTAATAGAAACAGGAATAGGTCAAACACGATTTCCATCATGGGAGAAGGAGTGGAGGTGGTGGAGGAGTATAAATACCTCGGTGTTCACCTGGACAACAGACTTGAGTGGAGATGCAACTGTGAAGCCGTCTACAAGAAGAGACAGAGCAGACTGTACTTCTTGAGGAAGCTTAGGTCCTTCAGTGTTTGCAGCAAGATGCTGCAGATCTTCTTTAAGTCTGTTGTGGAGAGGGTGATCTCTTCTGCCATCATCTTCCGAGACAGCAGCATCAGAGCCAGGGACTCAAAAAAGCTCATAAAGAAGGCTGGCTATGTTCTGGGGACTCCTTTTAGAACCTCTGGAGATCCTTGTGCAAAGAAGGATTCTTCATAAAATAAGGAACATTATGGAGAACCCTGAGCGTCCTCTTCATCAGACTGTTGTACAACAACAGAGTGTCTTCAGTCAGAGGCTTCTTCAGATGTGCTGTAAGACAGACCATCTACAACGGCTCTGAAGAAACCTGTATAATATGAGCTACAACAGCATTTAATTTCCTTTTGGGATTAATAAGTACATTTTTGAATTTAAACTGAATTTGAATTGAAATGGTATAATCACAAAGTGTTTTTTTACTTGAACCTCAACCTAGTTAACTTATTGTTTATTTAATAAATAGCAGTAAAGAAATGTTAGAGACAAGGTTTTTTCTAAGAGCTTCTCCATTGGGTTGAGAGTCCTGTTCAGAGTACAATGTTTTGGGAAGGAGGAGCTAATTTAGCTGAATGTACATGCAAGCATGTATGGAATATTGTCATCTATTGACTGAAAGGACTAAACAATTCATAGCTGTTGACATATGTAGAAAACTATAAGTATTTTTACCTGTGTCATTTGATACGGCAAAAGTTGTATCTACCAATGAAAGAGATCGATGGTTGTCCTTCAATCAGCTTTATTATAACTTCGACAAGGGAGAACAGTTTTACAGCAATCACGTGTGTTCAAGAGGTTCGCCACATCTGATCCGACTAGACAAAGTAAGAGAACTGTCTTATAACAGACGTGTTCAAGGTAATTCCCAAGAAAACGGGGCTCACTTAGGAGGGTCAGAGATAAGGTCTGTTGTGATTCTCCCCAGACATGTTGACAGAACTCAAATCAGAGTGGATTCCTCTTAGACTACACAAGCCAGCTGCCCTGAACTCTGACATGAATTAGTGCTGCAGCACCTGGGAATGGGAGGGGCACCAAATGGTACCAGTTGGTGCCCCTCCCATTCACATTTGTTAGTTCTTTTAAATTCTAGATAAACAATGAACTCTAAACGAGTTAAAATTATTTTAAGATTTGAACCTTTTGCTGTATTTATTATGCGTGAGAATATAAGCGATCTTGGTGGCCCCCTTCTGGCCTGCAGCAGGAGCATAGTTCCTTTATGAATTGTGCTGGTTCTGCCATCAAGGCTGCATGTAGACCTGTGACATCATTTCTCCCAACAAACCCATCAGTGGAGGGCAAGTGGGGATTTAGAATGCTGACTGCAGATTGAAGTGTTTCAGAGTGTTTAAATGCAAAACAGTGATTATAATTTAGGATACTACACCATATGATTTGTGCTGTTTGCACTAAAAGCATCAAGGTCACTATTTGTCACAGTGGCAGCAGAGCTGGCCTATACCGGCTCCATCAGTAGACGCATCCATGCACGCAGAATAAGAGGAGGAGCTAACCCTAACACGCTGATCCACAGTTTGGCTTTTTATTATAAAAATAACCTGCTCACATCATCAATGCGCCTGATTTAACTCTTTTTTATGTCTACCCTGTGTAATAAATAGCCCAATATCTCTATGTTATTACAGGGCCACACCACTGCAGATCCATTAATAGACCTTGGTAAACTGATATGAGGATCTCCACTCCAGGTACTCACCTTCAGGGGGGCTGATTCCGTTATTTGGACTCCAGCTGTTCCGAACAACGCCCCATTTCACATGTCATTCTTCTCTGAACCCATGAAGTCTTCTTTGCATGGTTGCAACCGTCTTGAGAAGGCCCGTGTGCGGTGCTGCATAAGCGGCTTAGCAGAATACCCCCTCTCCGCCACAGATGGCTGGGTCCTCTCCCTTTGACACAGCCGGAGTGGTAGCACCAGCTGCTGGAGGTGGACCCGGCTCGATGCGTCCCTTCCGAACTCACTGGTGACCCGCAACACGATCTGTCAGGACCGCAAATCCCACATGGTGGTGCACAAAAGATTGTTAATCCGCATCCTTACAGCCCGCAGCGGTGTGGAAACAGCGCTCCGATTGACAGTAAAGATAGAGATGGCCTACTGAAGTTAGGGACCGTAGTCAAATCGTAAACGCTCAATTTAAAGTGAAATCACAAAAACCCACTGCGTTCTCTTGATCATAAGGAACATACTCGTAAAGATAATATAGTACATAAAAATTACTTCACAATCTACCCAGAATTTAATGTGGAAGAAACTTATGTGTTCTTGTTATTCTTCATTTTTTTCAAACGAGCACAATTTTTCTTCTGTGCCTTTCTTCCTTAAACCAGATATCCCATGTGAAAAACCGTTTCACTTTACAAATGGACTGCACCACTCTGTATATGAAAACTCGTATAGCACATTTCACACAGGGATATTTTTTCCTGTTACTTTTGATTATTATGGTTTAGAGCAAATGAAAACCAATAAATGACCACTAAAAAACAACAGATTTTTTTTACAGAGAAAACCGTTTTATGCTCATATTTCTGCCTGACAAAATCATGTGGTACACTTGAAAGTTGTCCAGCAATCTTTAACTGCAGGACAAAAGAGTAAGCGATAAAAGGTCAGTGCTAAACAATCTGGCCGGTCACAGAATCCTGCAAGTATATAATTTGAAAGTTGAATGGTAGAAAATGCGTGGTTGGAAAAAAAAACTGCACAAGCAACTTGTGCAGTAGATAAAAAGCCAACACACACGAATGCATCCAGGACATGGGCTACAACTGTCCTATTCCTGTTGTTAAGTCATTCCTGAATTAGAGAAGACAGAAGCATCTTCCCTGGGCTAAGGGGGGAAAAAGGACTGGAATGATGCTCTCTGGTCCACATTTCTCTCAGATAAAAGTCGATTTTACATTTCATTGGGAAATCAAGGTCAAATCAATGTCCCAGAGTCTGGAGTAAGAGCATGAAGAGGCACATATTCCAAGTTACTAGAGGTCCAGTGTGAAGTTTTTACAGTCAGTAATGATATCAGAGCTATCAGAGTTTAAATGCCAGTGTTAACCACTGTGTTTTATCACGTCCCAAGTCAGTCCAGTTGTTTACCTGGACATTTTAGAGCGCTTCATGCTTCCTACTGCTGACAAGCTTTATAGAGACGCTGCCTGCATTTTTCAACAGGACTCAACACCTGCCCACACTGCCAAAAGTACCAAAACCAGCTTTACTGAACATATGCTGGAAACTGGCCCAACCTAAAATCCACAGAGAATCGATGCATCATCAAGAGGAAGATAAGAGACACCAGAGCCAAAAATGGAAACAAGCTGAAGACTTTTAAAGCAACTTAGACTTCCTGAACACCTCAGCAGAACCACAGGCTGATGGCCCACACTGATGGAGTAATGCAAGCAAAAGGAGCCCCGCCTAAGTATTGAGTGCATATACTGTACAGTACATGAACATACTTTTTTATAAAATCCCTTCTATATTGGTCTTATATAAATCTTTTAACTTTCCTAGAAAATACATTTGGGGTTTTCATTAGTTGCAAGCCATAATCCTCAAATGAACAACACTATAAATATATCACTTTGTGATAAAACTAGATAATGTCTGAGTTTGACTTTCTGAATTAAATTAATGTAATAAATTAACTCTTCAATGATATTTTAATTTACAGAGATGTGCCTATATATTATTTTTTCTTACAGTTTTGAAAACAGGGAAGACAAAATAAGACATCAGTATAACTTGCCAAGTTTAATGCACTTTTCATAACAACTTTCTACATTACAGAATAATGAAGTTAATTCTTGAAAAGTTAATGCTTTTTTTCTTTGCTTTAACCTGCTGTGAAATAACAGTCATATGAAAGACATCAACAAGAATAAATAAGTTTTCTAAAATGGAACAAAAAAAATAATATGAACTTATTTGAAACTTGATGTA
Organism: Crenichthys baileyi; assembly: GCA_036173005.1. Lineage (NCBI taxonomy): Eukaryota > Metazoa > Chordata > Actinopteri > Cyprinodontiformes > Goodeidae > Crenichthys > Crenichthys baileyi. Next base: position 139,773 of record JAHHUM010001598.1, on the reverse strand, counting down.
ACAGAGAGGAAAGGAATACATTTAAACCTAGTTTATTCATCATCTCCTTTCTATTCAAAATAGAAAATATAAATACATATAGAATTAGATGCCAACGAATCAGTCCAAAGATCTTTTAGGTTTAAAGAAAAATGTAAACATTAATACAACATACAGTTAAGACGGTTGTGGAAGGTTATACAACCAACAGATTAGTAGCAGGAAAGACTGAATGTCGGGATTGGAGATAAAAGGAAGACTTCATCCAATCATAAAACACAATTTTATACCTAGTCTACAGGAGAATCGTGGAACCTTTGTTCAACAGTACAGTAATTGCAAAAAAAACAAACAAATAATTTAGACAGGTTTACATAGATTAATGTGACCTTTTATGTCCTGAGGCTTTTTAGTAGGAGTAACTGTCATGCTGATAAGTTACATCAAACCATTCTGCATCTGGGGTTTGTATACTGCATAAATATGAAAGTGTAAGGCTACCTCGGTCCCTATTCACCTTTCATTTAAAATTCCAAATATTTCGAGGCTGGCTGGTTGGATGGATGGCTGGGTGGACAAATGAATGCACTAAAGAGAGCACAGATGGATGGACAGATGGACTAATCAGTCAATAGATCAACAAACAGGGTCAACAGATATATAGGTTCAAATGCCAATGGTTGGACAGAAAGATGGATGTACAGAATGGTCAGTGGATGGACCGGATACATGGACTGATGGATCAATGGAGATGAGTGAATGGATGGAGAGTTGGATGAACTGCAGGGTTAATATATGGACAGAGAGATGAGTTTATGGGTGGACAGATGGACAGACTGATAGGTCGATGACAGAAAGTGGGATGTCTGATTGATGGACTGGTGGACTGAAGAATGGATAGTCCAATGAATAAACAGATTGAGTAATGTAGGGATGGACTGATGGGTTAATGGATGGATGGATGGATGGATGGATGCATGGATGGACATTTCAACAGATTGATGGTCTGATGAGTTTACGAAAGAATGGATGGACTGATGGGCTGAAGAATGGATGAAAGAGTGATGGGTCTATGGATGGACGGACTAATGGATGTGATCTTTTATATAAAAACTAACAATAAAACCATTAAAATAGATCAATTTATTCTTGCGGAAATCAGATATTTATCATGTAGACAGTGGCACAGAAAAGGTCTTAAAACAATATTTTTCTTTCTTTTTCCATACTTGTCCAGTCCTATAGAATACTTTATTTGAACACTATAATGTTCCAACAGTTCCAAGAGTGTTGAGGAGCCCTGGACTTCTAGCCTCCATATACTCCGTTTGCAGTAAGTGACTTCTTCAAATTAGATATACATTATGTTGCCAAAGGTATTGGGTCACACCACCGATCACTTCCATGGCTGCAGGTGTATAAAGTTTGGTGTGGAGAAACTTGACTAGCAACGGTGGGTTCATCAACAATTTGGACCTTATAGACTAGAAATAGGATGTCATCAAAGGTCATCTACATGTAAAAGTAGACAGAAAAATACTTTTGGCAATATACTGTAATTATATATTTAGTTAACAAAAATGTTATGTGGCAATGACGATAAATAATGGAAGGAACAGTTTGATAACATAGGACATATTAGTATTTCATTCCATGACACATATTAGAAGAAAAGCAGAACAATAACACATGAATAAGACACTAGAACCATTTGATGGTTTGCTTGACCTGAAAACCACAAGCCCCTTTAGTGACTAATTTATCTTCAATGTATAGCAACCATAGTCATACATTTACTCATGGAACTTTTACCACTGCAGCAAAGGAGTGCATTTACTATTCCTTTTGTTCCATGTCAGATGGATGAAAAATGTGTCCCTGTAGCTGCCACACTAAGTATGAAAATATATAAGGTTCTATGGCGTCACATTCCTGCCAAAAATCAGAGGAGTGTATTAAGCAATCACAACGGCGCATCTTTTAATCGAGAGAGCGCATAGAGCCTTTGAATGCAGCAACGGCGAGCAGTTTAACACGCCCCCTGCACCCATCTGTTTTCTAACAGAAAAATATGCTCTCTCGCTCTGTTTAGTGGGGGTACTTGTCAGTTGGGGGCAGAAACTCTTCTGATGGATCTGATTGGCTGGATTTTCACCTCATATCTGGTCGCAGCCAGCACAGGACATTGCCTTATAGGAGAAGAAGAGCAGGGAAAGTGGCGTGGATTCAAAGTGTTGAAGAAAACGAGGAATAAATAAGAAGGTAAGGAAAGGAAAAGCTGGTTGTTAATTGCAACACCTTTTTACAGGTGACATTTTTATTTTTCAAGGTTTTCCTCTAAGGAAGCTTATTTTTCTTTTTCTATGTGTTTTCTAAGTGTTTTAAATTTCTGACTGCATCCTATGTTGCATTCTGAGCCGGATGTCTCAACAAAATTTTATTATGGTCTCATGACTGTAAAGTTTCTTGAATGATTATTGATTACTTTATTAACAATCGGTTAGCTGTAGATATGTTAAATTAATTAGCCTGAGACAATTTTTAATTGTAGATGTCAAAATCTCAACACTAACAGTATGTCTCTGAGAGGAAGTTTTCTCTAAACTCTGGATGCTGATTATAATAACCGTTTTATTAACGTTGATTGATACAGTTGAGGACAGAATTGAAGAGTTCATTTTGTGAGATGTGAGAGGAAGTGAGTCTCACACCACTTTTCACATCTGTAAGAATCTTGATTTCTTTTTGGATAAATGTCACTGGTAAAAAAGTGTTGCAATCAACAACCAGCTTTTCCTTTCCTTACCATCTTATTTATTCCTCGTTTTCTTCAACGCTTTGAATCCACGCCACGTTCCCTGCTCTTCTTCTTCTCCTATAAGGCAATGTCCTGTGCTGGCTGCGACCAGATATGAGGTAAAAATCCAGCCAATCAGATCCATCAGAAGAGTTTCTGCCCACAACTGACAAGTACGGCCACTAAACAGAGCGAGAGAGCGTATTTTTCTGTGAGAGCGAACAGATGGGTGCAGGGGGCGTGTTTTACTCCTCGCCGTGCTGCGTTCAAAGGCTCTCGAATAAAGGTGCACGCCCGCAATGGGAGCTATGCGCTCTCTCGATTAAAAGATGCGCTGTTGTGATTGCTTAATTTGCTCCTCTGATTTTTGGCAGGAATGTGACGCCATAGGTTTCTTAAAAGTAGTGTAATAGTTTGACTCATTTCATATAAAACAAATGCTCTGCATTGATAGAACAAACAATAGGCACTAAGGCTACAGTAAGGCACCTCCTTCAGCCTTCATTTGGTCCCTTACATCTGAAGGCAGAGTTTCAAACAGTGTCTCCTCCACTAGAAGGCCACTGCGCTTCAAAGCACAACAGCCACCAATCTCTTGTGGCAGTAACTCAAAGTGGTTCCCTTTAAGCTCCAAGTGGGTCAGCAGAGTGAGGTAAGAAATCTTTGGTGAGAGGATGGACAGTGAGTTCTTGCCCAGCTTCAATGTTTTGAGCTTTTTACAAAAGAACAATTCATCTGGAAGGTTTTCAAGTTTGTTACATGTGACAGAGAAGTACTGCAGACTCTGAAGTACCCCAATTTCAGGAGGGATGAATCGGATGTCATTGTTGGATAGATCAAGGTAGCGCAGCTTGTTACACAAGAACAGATGTGAAGGCAAGATCTCAATCTTGTTGTGGCTGAAGTAAAGGCGCTCTAAGCTGCTGAGCTTTTTGATATGCTCTGGTATATACATGATACCATTGTGCCAAAGCTTGAGACAAATGAGCTTTCGGAGATGCTGGAAGCTGACAATCTCCTCAATGGAGCGAAGGTTATTCTCTTTCAGGTCGAGCTCCTGCAGATTTGTGAGGCTGAAGATTCCATGTGGAATGCGTTCAAGATCACAACGCACAAGCTCCAACTCAATCAGGCTAGTCATCTTTTTTAGGTTGTTGAGCATGACCAGCTTCGTGCCGTCATTGTGCAAGTACAGCCGCTGCAGATGGCTGGACACATCCACAATTGACTGTGGGATCTTTGTCAAATTACTCTTAAGGTAGAGAGTTTTCAGACACTTCAGCTCACGAAGGGATTCAAGAACTATATTCTTTGAAGAATCAGCACTGAGTGATCCGGAGAGGTAGAGTTCCTCCAGGTTACGCAGAATATACATCCAATTCGGAAGTTCCCTGTTGTCATCAAACTTCACACAAAGCACTTTTAGGTTCTCTTTGAGGAAGGAAGTAGCACTTGTGTGCAGCTTCAAGGCACACTGGTAGAGAGACAGTTCCTGGAGGTCTTCCAGCTGAGAGATTGATGCAGGGATGGTGACGTTGTTGATGAGCTCAAGCTTGAGTGACTGCAGCTCCGTTAACTCAAAGACGGTGTCGGGTAAACCAGGGAGCATGAATAGCTGAAGTTCAAGTCTGTTGTTTGGGTTTGTTTGGAGTCTCTGACGCAATTTCTCTGGGGTCCACTCGTGGTTCAGATTGAGCTGTTTCAGTTTGTTCTCACTGACCTCTGAGAGAAAAACAGCAAAACGCTTTGAATACAGCGGGTCGTACTGATCAATCATGTGCAACATGAAAGCAAAGTCGTTTTTAACATCTGGGATGTCGTTGATGCCGGTTTCCTGACGCACATACTCAAAGGAATACTCTTTAAGGGAGCGGTAAAACAGCCAGTAGGAGGTATAGAGGCTTGTTAATCCATAGACAGCCACCAAACACAGATAACAGTAAGACAGCTTGGAAAACAGATGAGCCATGGTGTGATTACATTCAAACACTGTATATCCTGTAACGTCACGGATTTCCTTAACTTCACAACAAACTTTGTTCTGAACTTTATTCACTAGAAAGCTGTTATAGGCAATGATCACCAGGAATTTCAGCACCTTAAATACAGTCTGGCGAACATACATAAGGTAGAGGATATCTCCCTCTTCAACATGTAGTCGAAACTTCTTTACCTTTTCAAAAAGAGCCTTAGCTTGCTCACCCTCCTTTTTATCAAGGACACTTGCTGATGGCTTGTCCACCACGACCTTTTCAGGAATAGACCTGAGGGACTGCGTCTTTTCCAGACTGCTTTCTTCAGGAGACAATGCAGTGTTGGACCTTGATGTTCCGCTCTTTTTTTGGTCCTTTTCTTCTGGATTCTCTCCAGACACCTCAGACAATGCACGCGTGGTCCAGGGGGAGTCAAAGCACTTGCCAAGCATTGAGATGAAGTGCTCTATTTTTGAACTTGAGCCAGGGAATTTAAACCAGAAGTTGCTACATACCATGAAAATCAGTGTGTGAATGAGAACCAAATAGGGAAAGTACTTGGCATACCAGTGTAGAGCCTTCTCATAACACATCTGATTGATGAAGCTGTATTGCTGAAGATCCAAATTATTTTTCACCCCTCTCATTTCTCTCAGCACATCTGAGGCATTGGACGGCATATGTAGGAGTAAACTCCTGTTCACTTCACAAATGTTCTCTGAGCCAGAAGATATTCTATGAGGAAGGCATATGATTTTGTCTTGCATCACCTGCAACAAAATGTAAGAAAACCGGGAACATGTGAGCACTTAAAAACATACATTACCATACCAAAAAAAAACAAAATAAAAACGCTCGTTATCGAGGGAGTATTTCTGCTACTAAATGTTACAGAGTTTTAATGAAATAAAACGTTTATGGAACCTTCTGGCAAACTAAATAGACATTACTTAATTGTTAAAAAAATAAGCCTATAGGTTCTATTGCAACTAATCTGCTTAATTCTAAGACAGATTTTCAAGTATCTGCTCTTTAAATAAGCATATTCTTACATCAGTTACCATAAAACTTCTGGGAATTAATAATATGTCATAATTGGATTAATTACCATTTCACATGTATCTTGCAAATGTGCATGATTTACAACAGTGTTACAGTTAATGTGTAGCACCTGCAAAATTATCCATAAACCTTGAACTTTTTAACATTTTGTCACATTGCAAATAAAAATGTCAACAAATTTTATTTCACAATAATAGGAAAGAAAATAATACATTAGTTTGAAAAGAGTTATCAAAATCTGAAAATGTGCCATACTATCCAACCTTGTTTTGCAGCAGTTACACATTCACATATTTAGGGAGTATCTCTCTCACAGCTTTTTAAATCTACAGGGCCCCAAGAGCTTATTTATTTATAAAATCCATACTTTTTCAGGCTAGATTTTCCAATTGTCAATCAGACTGTGGACAGGCTTTAAATATAGAACTTCCAAAATACAAAAAGGAGAAAGGAATGACACAAGGAAGGCAGGAAGGGAGAAACAGAAGGAAGGAAACAATGAAGGAAGGAAAGAACAAATGAAACAAGGAAGGAAGGAAGGACAGAAAGCAAAGGAGGTGGGACACAAGGAAGGAAGCACACAAGGAAAGTAGTTAGGCAAGAAGGAATAACAAAAAACAAAATCAGGAAGGACATAATGGAGGAAGAAAAGGAATGAAAGGAGGTAGGACAGAGGGATGGAAGTAAAGGAAAGAATAACAAACAGAAGGAGGGAAGATTTTAGACAGTGTGGTAGGGAATAATGTCTGCAAATACAATTATTTTTCCATTGTCCTTTTTTCTTTTTGCACTCTTACCCATTGGATAGAGTCTGTGTGCTCAGGGTGATGTGTTCAGGATTCATTTTGGGCCACACGTCATTGTTTTGCATGTAAGCCAGAGGCTTACATTTGGGTCTCATTTGGCCAGACGACCCGCTCCTATTTGTTTGCTGTGTCAGCTAAATGACTCGTGGCAAACTGCCAGCAGGACTTCTTATGCTTTTCTTTCAGCAGTGGCTTTCTTCTTGCCACTTTTCCACAACTGTAAAATTTGTGTTGGGCACAACTGATAGTTTTCGTGTCAACAGATTCTCCCACCCAAGGTGTGGATCTCTGAAACTCATTCAGAGTAACTATGGGCCTTTCGGGAATTTAAAACTATTTGCCAGCATTTGTTTGAAGTTGACAGACCATGTGAAAACAGAGATACAAATAAATGTTTTTTTAAAGTGTAAAAGTTTGATAAGATGAGATAGGCATGTGTTGTATTTCTTTCAATATATCAGTTATTTGAAGCTGATCCTACTTTATGTGAGGAATATACCAGAGTATTCTGATGTAAAACCGGGTCTGGGCAACAAATCCTACCTAGAGTCCACCGTGGGAAATACATAGAATGCATACAGATGGACACAGAAATTTTCCTAGTATTTTTTTAAGGATTATATTTTGTTGAGATATGTGTGTGTATTTACTGGAAGTATTTCTTCATTTCTACAATATTATATTTATGTTCATATTTCTAACCTATGTTTACTTGTGTTTTGTATTGTAATAAACATTTTTCACATCAGATTTAGGTATTTCTGTCTATTTCTGGACCCATGTGTCTTCAAAATGTGGTTAAAGTAAAAGAAAACTAACTTATTAGCTCATAAAGATACCAAAAATGGATTTTGTACACATTTGTTATGTGGTATACAATTCTAAGGGTTGACATGATATTTCAAACTTAATACTGACAGAAAAATTCTTCAAAGTTGATAACATTTTTGACAACATGAAAAGATTATGGCTCTTTATAATTAGGACCTGAAACATATTGTCAGGATCTGTGCTTTGTCTGTTTGTTTGGTCCTTTTACTGTGCTTAGCCCCTAGATGGCGTGGGACCTGGAGGAGAGGTGACAGGTGTTCATCATTCCCTTGATTACCTGCTGAGGAGTATATTAGGAGGAGGCTGCCAGCAACTCACTGCCAGAGTGTTGTCCTTTAGTGGTACAGCTCAAGCCACATTACCTTGTCTTGTTCTTGCCTTGAACTTTAAGTAATTTGAATTTGTTACCTTGCAGGATTACCTAAACCTGACCTTGCCTTTGTGTGGACCTCTGCCTGGATTACTCACTTCTGGAAAGTAGCTATCCACCTCCATGATCAAAGACTCTAGCCTTTCATTACTTCATTGGACCACACCGGTTGGCAGCCTCCTGAATTCTTCGCTCCTTGGATCACCCTTCAAGAACCCTGTCCACCCTCCTCCTTCCACTGCACCCACTTCTGAAAACCCTGGACCATCTTATCATCCTGGCACACCATTATCCACCATCATCTGTCTCACGTGTAAACAACTATTTGGTCTCTCCGCTCCACCCTCTGGCGGATCATTCCACCAACCCAGTAAGGCTGAATAATTATTCTTTAAGTATTGACCCTAAGTATTCACTACTTACCATCCTGTTTATTTTACAGTTGGTTTCCCGGTTCCAGTTCCCCTGCCCATTTCACTACACTGTAAATAAATAAGTTACAGAAAACGACTTGGTCTCCTGAATTTCTTGTGGGTCAAATCTGTTCGAAACAATATGACACATATAAACTACATTATATTTTCATTTGGCATGTTAACATGGACATAAGTATTCTTGATAAAGGGTCGATAGGAATAAATATGTGTGATGTAAATATCCCAGTTGGAATATTCTGATCTGATTTAGCTCAATCGGAAAAAAATTGTATTCCGAACGAGAGGGGTGGTTTATGTTGTACACAGTCTGAAGAGCATCCACGTAAACACTTGCTCTGATGGTCTCATTCTGATTGGGGCAAACTGCCATATGTCAACAAGATTCAAATACTGTCAACACTTGGAGGGATGTTTCGTCCCGCTCTCGCATTCTGTAACGCAGGAACATGATGTGTAATTAAGCCAGTAGCTGATGCCTCAACTGCTCTGAGAACCTGGCATGGATCCATTCTGGGTGCTGAGAACACTCAGAACCAACACCGTTGAAGAAGTACAACTTCTTCTTCCAAAGTTGTCAGTCAGTCATTTCCGCGAGAGGCGGGCTACACCCTGGACAGGTCGCCTGTCCATCACAGGGCGACACACAAACAACCATGCACACACTCATTCACACACCTAAGGGCAACTTAGAGTGACCAATTAACCTAACAGGCATGTCTTTGGACTGTGGGAGGAAGCAGGAATACCCGGTGAGAACGCCACGCATGCACGGGGGAATCGAACCCTGGACCTTCTTGCTGCAAGGCAACAGTGCTACCAACTGCGCCACCGTGCCTGAAAATGCTGCTATTCTGAAATAAGCATAGTGCACGTAAACATTGTATTCAAATTTATTTAGTTTTGGTTTAATCCAGACATATCTGAATCCGATCAAGAAATTTTGCTCAAGTAAACATAGGTATTGACTCGAGCAAAACCAAGAGGAATGGAAACCAAATGTCTTTTTATTTGCGGAGAGAACACTCTATCTCTGTTTGATTTGTGATTTGTGATTTTGGATCCCCCTTTTACACATGCTTCAGTGTAAACTGATAGAGATAAATTATTCAAGAAGTTCAGCTTTTGAAATGCTCGCTTATTTTTTAACCTGCATATATTTGATCTTTGTACCATTTTTTTCAAGTTCTCTTGATGCTCTTTGACATGAAATAGTTTGTTTGACATACAACTCTTGGAAATTGTGTTACCATACCCCGCTCTGTAGCACAGTTGGCATCAGGGCTTCTACTTGGAGCTTCTGGTGAAGAACATGTGGAGCATCCATTGTAAAGTGAGGTTACGTAAACCTTCTCTGGAACAAATAACCTTCTCTGAACGAGGGGCTATTATGTGGGACCCTTACCCGCGAAACTAAAACTTGACTCTGGCATCATTCTTGGATTAAAACTGAAGCGGTTCCACTTAAAGGACTGGCTATAATTGAAACCAGATGTTTGCATACACTGTATAAAAAGTCACATACAGTAAGTCACTGTTACCAGTAAACCAAACTAAAAGTTTACTGTTTCAGGTCAGTTAGGATTCCTAAATTATTTTAATTGGCCTTTATGCCAGAATAATTACAGAGTAGAGAGAAGTGTAATTACTTTCTTCAAATTCAAACATTCACACTAAGATCCCTACGCCTGTAAACAATCTGGGTAAATTTCGGATGATAATGGAGACGCACTTGTGGATGTATTTTAAGGCAACACCTCAAACACACTGCTTTCTTGTTTGAAAAAGTCAAAAAGTGAAAGACATCAGCCAAGATATCAGGAAGAGCATTGTGGACCTCCTCAAATGTATTCGGATCCTCCACAGTATTTTCCAGATGCCTGAATGTTCCACATCTATCAGTTCCAACACTTTTATCCAAGTATAAGTATTATACCTTTTAGAAAGGAGACACGTTCAATGTCCCAGAGATGAAGACGGTTTGGTGCAAAATGTGCATTTTAAGGAAAAGACATTGTGGAGAGGCTGGCTAAAGCGTCATTATCCACAGCGAGATAAGTCCTGGACCCACATGGACTGAAAAGCCATTACTCCAAAAGTAACATAAAAAGGGACATATTACAATTTACGAAGGCACTCAGGGATAAAGATCTTAATTTTTGGAGACATGTCCTTTGGTCTGATAAAGCTAAAAATAAAAGTTTGGCTATAATGACCAACGTTAAATTTGGAGGAAAAAGGAGGAAGCTTGTAAGCCTGAAAACAACATCTCAACTGTGAAGTGGGGGTGGTAGCATCATGCTGTGTGGGAGACTTGTGCACATCATGAAGAAAGAACATTATGTCAAAAATATTTAAGGAGCATTTCAGGAAGTTAAAGCTTGGGCACAAATGGCATCTGACGAATGGAGAATGACCCTAATCATACCACCAAATTAGTTACAAAGTGACTTATGGAAGACAAAGTCAATGTTTTAGAGTGGCCCTGATCTCAGATCTCAGTCTAATAGGAAATGTGTGGGCAGAGCTGTGTGTGTGAGCAAGGTGGCCTACCACCCTGACTCATTTATGCTCCACCATTGCATTTTCTCCTGCTGGAACCGGGACTTGGTTACCACTCAACGGAGGCGCGCATCATTCTGAAGAAGAAACTCACACGTGGGTTTTCATTCATTCTTCTCACTGGCCAAACTCATGAGAAGCTCAACGAGCTAAAAGCTTACTGGGATAAGAAGACCAGTAGGTTTTACCTTAACGATCAAAGGCGTGGACCTGATACGCAACTTAGAAAAACCCACGGAGGTTTTCCCTGGATATGAAATTTTCCTCTTTGCTTTTGCTCCAGTCGACTGCTGACGATCCGTCATATTTTTCCCTTTTTGCCAAAGGAGCAGAAGCCGACCGTCCTTGAGTTTGTTACGGACGCGTAACAACTCTTTCGCCCCTCTCCCCTCTACTTGCTGCTCCAGAGAAGACGACATCGAGTAATTTCATTCTTGTTTTATTTCTGTTAGTACGATAGAAATAGCTCGGGCAGAATAGAGTAGGATTTTAGGGCGATTTAGAATCGCCACTTATTGTAGTCCAATGTGTTCTAAGTTGTATGTGGTGCAGTGTCTTATTGAAGCTTTGACTGCTGTTGGACTCTGAAAACCGCCATGCTTTGAAGCTGTGTGTGTTTCACTGTGCCTAGAACCCCGGAGCGCAGACTCAGGTGAACTTTAAAGTTGGACTGTTCTCAGATGCCCTGAAGCTACAGCTAGAACCTCATGGTGGAACACTCACTGTTCCATTGTCTTCGCTCTTAGTGTTTTTTCCACTGGTTGCCGCCTAAAAGTTTTACGATCCTTTGTCTTTCACTGAGCTCCCACTTTGGGGGTTTTATGACTGCAGGCTGGTGGAGGCCGCTCCCGAAGGGCTGCCTATATGAACGTATTGTTGTCTACTGGTTACATGTCCCACGTTCCAAGTAAACCCAAAGCTTTGTTCCATTACCATTTTTGCACATGAACTGCTGGTTTGACTTTCATAGACACTCAATGTTGTTTTTACCTTTGTTTGATTAGTTATTTTACCTTTTGTGTAGAATTTATGCATGCTTGATTAGGAGAAGATTATTGAATCAGAATAGCAGTGTATGTGTTTACTTTGAGCAAGAGGGATGTATCTGTTAGTGTTCCCCGCCAATCGGTGGAACAGTTGATTAAACAGTGACATTTAGCGTGGTTTTGGTTAATAGTTATAAATTCTTAATGATAATTCACTAATTGTAATTATTAAGTGCTTTGAGTCCCTAATCACCACACCAGAATGCCTCTCTGATTTCTATTTGTAAGTAAAGATTTTTGGTTGAGAAAATTATTTTTCTGAATTATGATTTTTAATCATAATTTGATAAAGATTAATGAATCAATAATCATAATCCTTACAACTACAAGTTTGAAAGAAGTAACAATTATCTAAAAAATTCAAACAGGAAACATTTAGTCTGGTTTAATGTCAAGAAGAGATAAATAAGAAGTTTATGTATCTTTTCATACAGTGTTTATGAATTTCTCTGAGTTCAAATGTACAGTATATCATCACAAATGATCACCACTTCTTTATATATTTTGATAGAATTGTGTATAATTGCTATCTTATTTTGCTTCTATACAAATGCACTGAAATAGATTACTGAAAGATGGCAAAATGTGGAAAACCTCTAAGGGTACAAATACCTATGCAAGGCACTGAATATGCATCAACCTCTGGTTACCTGTGTCAGGTAGTTTATCAGTCTAACATGGTTTCCTTAGTGCTGAGCTGAATGGCAGACACAAGTTAGCATCAGTAAACAGAAAGAGGAAATGCCCATGGTGTTTACTTGAAATACAAATAATGAAAACCAGATGCTGGACAGCAATGCTAATAGCAGGAAATAGGCACTTTAAATTACTGGTAGCAGGCTTTTAAAAGGGTGCGGGGGCCTTCGGGGCACTCTGTTTCCATTTCTTAAATGTGGATACCCCGACATGTCTGTGCAACATTATATACAAGTAATGCAGTGGATAAAAGACAAAAACAAAACATGAAATGCTACCCTGCTTTGTCAGGTCAGATAGAACCTTACATGACCTGTCAGATCTTCTCCAACAAACTTCTTAAATGTGTGTTTCAACTAAATTAATTAGTTCACTGTCAGGCAGAATAATAACTAGTAATTACACAGAGCTGCATGTTGATACAGCTCTGACCCACAAAGTAAACTTGGCTGCACAAATAATTGTCCACTCAATTTGAAAGAGCCTCAGATTGAGTCCAAACAGTTACAGCAGGAGAGGGAAAACAATGGCTGCTCACAATCAGATAAATAACCTGTTAGAGAGATTTTCACCAAATATTTTAGTGTTAGTTCCAAACTTTCCACCACGGGGACTTATAGCATCCAAGAAACGTCCTCCTGTTCCAAACAGAGCGAGAAGTCAAGGGCCAGTTCACAGGGGTTTGGAGTCCTGTTTACTAAAAGGGCCAGGGTGGGGAAATGTTTCCACAGTTAAAACTCCTGATGGGCTGAATGCTGCTCTTGCTACATACAGGCCAGGCTGTAAAAGAACCCAAGCAATGTTTTTGAGCTTGTGCCAGTGGAGAGGGCAGAGCACTTCTGTTCCAATGAGGGAGCCTACAGGCTTTTATCTTTGAAACCATTCATTCTAGCTGGGATGGAGAAAAAACGGGACGGAAACTGCTTCAACTTCTCACTTGCGGGATGCACTTTGCTCTACCTTTGGATTGAGACAGCATAAATGCATTTTTACTGACCTGCAGAGTGCATCCAAACACACCAATCATGAGCATGACGACGGAGAGATACTCCGTGAACACGTCCCACCATGGCTTGAGGACTCTGAACGCTGGCTGTTGCTCAGAGAACTGCCGGAATTCCATCACAGGAATCATGATGCCTGCTAAAAGAAAAATAAAGAAAAATTCAACTCAGTTGCTGACAGAGAGAGAAATAGTAGTGTCATTTAGTTGATACGATAGCTTGCAACATTCCTTAGGGTCCATTCACGATTTCTTTCAAGATCAACTAAAAATAGTAAACCTTCATTTTTCATTTCGTCAAGCAAAACTGAACTTTGTAAGAGATGAACTGTTCATTTGAAGGTGAAATTATCTGCTGTTTTAGCCCAAAACTGGATGTCCAATAAATTAGAATCTGTTCCAGTGTGTTCCGATGAGGCTCGTTCATCACATTACAAGTACCTTTGAGCAGATATTAAACATACTTTTCATTAAGCCAATATTTCTCTATTAAACACAATTTTTATTGTTCTGATTTAATATTCTAATCATAAGTGTCATGTTTTTATTAGCTGTAAGCAGCAAATCATCAGAATTAGCAAAAATAAAGGACTCAAAACGTCAGTCTGTGTAATATAATCTATAGAATGTGTTTCACACAATTCAGTGAATTGAGTTACTGAAATAAATGAACTTTTCAATAACATTCTAAGTTCTGAAATATGGCTGTATATGACAATTACACCCGTTCATTTTTTACAAATAAAAATCTTAAAAGTGTGGTGTGCATTTGTAGCTAGCGTTGTCACCCAGCTGAGGCAATGCTTCAGTATATTTAGGGAAGGTGAACCTCTGCCCCAGTTGTAAGTCTTTCGTAGCCTCTAACTGAACTTCTTCCGTCCATCTTCCCACCAACTCCGATCACCTTCCCTACCTCTGTAAAGCACCCCCATATGATGCTGCCATCACCACGTTTCACAATGTAAATGGTCTCTTTATTGTGATGTACAGTGTTAGTTTGTCACTTCACAAAATGTTTTACATGTAGAGTAAGTTTAGTTTTGGTCTGTTCTGACCAGAGCACCTTCTTCCACATGGTCGTTAGATGGCTGGCCGAATTTGTGGAATGCCAGACTAATAGCTGTCCTGTTGAAGGGATTCAGCCATCATAGGTGTGGATCTCTGAAGCTCCTCCACAGTTAACCATGGTCCTCCTGGCTGCTTCTCTGATTTATGTTCACCTTGTCCAAGTCTAGGTGGATGACCATTTCTTGGTAGGTTTGAAGTTGTCCCATGATGGACTGAATGGATGTTCAAACTTAGGATATGGTTTCATATTCTAACTCTGGTTTAAACGTCTCCACCACGTTCTCCATGATATTGATCTTCATGATGTTGTTTTTTTCTCTAATGTTCTCTAACAAACCTCTAAGGCCTTCTCAGAACAGCTGGAGTTAGACTGAGCTTGAATTACACACAGGTGGACTCTGTTTCCCCTCAGGGTAAGTTCTGACATCAATTGGTTGTATCATTTTCTTCCAGCTTCACTCCAAATATAATCCTAATAACATTCACACACACAAGGCAAAAGAAATGGGAACTACTGCTGTCCTGAAACCTGGAGCTGGTTATGCTCATCAGGATGTAAAAGGCAACAAAAAGTGTAATAAACATTTATAGCAAATATTAGACTTTAGTTAACCCCCTAATAGTGGCAAAGCACAAAAAGTCCCTTTAAGGGGAAGGCATGTAAAAGTTGGCGAGATCACAAAAGAATGTTAATGTTTATAAATCCACTATCCCATCAAAGTCCTGAACGTAATCCAAAAGAAATGCTGTGGAAAGACTTTGACAAATCCTAAGGATCCTCCTGAGGAGGATATTCTGCACCACCAAGGGTTCAGTCGCCATTTTACTGAACGTCACATGAGATACTTCAAGAAATAGTTCATATTATCTGTTTGTACAAATGCAGATGATGTGTTACATTATGTTAACACAGTAATACAGTGTTTTTATACAACAGGACACAAAGAGTCTAGTTTAAAGTATGACTATGCCACGCTTGCAGCCTCACAGACCTATTAGATCTGAGCCACAGTAATTTAAACCCACATTTCCCTCAGTTTAAGTTAAGTTTAAGTTTGGGTGTTGGAATCTATAATTAACTTTTACTTGCATGTGCCTTAGTAGCAAAGACAAGTAAATAACAAATGCTTCCCTCCATTTAATAATTAGGCATGGGCCGGACTGCAGCATCAATAGATAGCAAGGTTTTGAAATGCTACTGTTGCCATCTTGTTCCGTCATACTGTTCCTACGGTCCAAATATCCTCCAATCAGATGCCACAGAATGTGCTGGAGTAACCCACATTTTTGCCATTTGGAGCACAAAGTAATGCATTGCTGCTCTCTACATGCTGCTGCACACTACCAGACAGCTGGCTGAAGAGGGCTGAAGAAGGCTTGTACAATTTTCTCTTGCTTAGATGAAAGACACACACACACACACATTACTACCACTTTGCCGGGGCCTTTTTCTGGGGTAGACTTTTACCCTGCTAATTAGTTTTTACTAATTAAATGCAGTTAGAATGCAAGGGTCCAATAATGCACCAGAAAACTACCCTGGTTCCTGGAAAAGGTCTCTGTTGTGCAAACAAGCCTTGAAGGAGTGACACTACAGTTCTAAAACTACTGTTGGCAAGCTACCAGCGCTGAGTCTGTAAAGCATGTACATTTTGCAGCAGTAGTAAAAATGACAAGATTTTCATACCAACTTATGCTTATAGGTTATGTTTACATTTCTGGACAATTACAAATAAACATTGCTAATGTAATCATTTAAAAATCGGTGACCATAATAGGCAAAATAAATGTCTTTCCTGGAAATCTTGTGAAAATGTGTTTTTAAGTTATCAGTATTCCACCCTATTCCATGAAGCTCACTTATTTGCAAAGTGCTTTTGCACCTGGAACACAGTCATGGAGAAAATAGACAGAAACCAGATCTCAGCACTTTGCTTGAGTACACACACTACGGCCTCGGAGCCATTTATCTTTTTAAAGACTGTTAAAATTCGACTTTGTTGAGAGTCTAAGCAAGAACAAGTGGTGCATATCTGATGCTCTCACTCTCTGGTCACCTTCAGTGAAATGCTGCAGCTGGATGTATCCTGTTTCTTCCTGGCAGCGGGTTAGCAGCAGTGATTCTTCATCTGCAAAGTCCTGAGAAATACACTCTCGCAAACATACTGTACTTACACAGTACTGACAAAAGGGAATGCTTTCTCTCTCTCTCTATCTCTGTGTGTGTGTGTGCATGTGCGTGTGCACGTGAGTCTAAAAGTCAAAGATATAATAATTCTTTGACTGTTTGATACAGCTGCCATCATTCATAGGCTTTGCTGTTATTGTTGGGTAGCTTTCTAAAAGCAAAAGGGCAATCTTAGAGGTCTTGCACTTCAGACATCAATTAGGTTTTCACTTAGAAAGCCTGTATTGATTCTTCCATCCCAACATCACAATGACAGCAGGGGCTTAGAATAGCTATTATAAAGATGTGTATGCAAAGATGTCCGCTGATGGCTTGCTGTGGAAATCTAACAGCTCCTGTTGCAGATAGCCATGAGGATTTTTGGCGTGCCAAAAATGCTATCTCATTGCAATTATATTTATGGAATAGGTTTAAGTTTCATCCCATTATTCAGGTTCATACAAACATCCTCCCAATGCTTCAACCAGTGCTTCAACAGTGCCAAGCTTGGACACTTTCTACATGGTGAGTAGTAACAGTTTGCTCATCAATCTGTCAGAGTAAGTGCTAAAGCATTATGGATGATTAATCCAACATGCACAACATTTTAATACTTGCATCTTTAAACTTTGAATATGATGAGTACATTGTGATGTAGGAGGGAACAGGTCTTTCTTACCTGGAATGTACAAAATGGATCCCAACAAGATTACTTTGTGCAGCTCAGAGTGCTGCAAAGTATCAGGCACTGGGTAAAGAATTTTCTAGGACTTTGATGCTGTACTTGCAAAGAGATGTCAATGGATTCAACTACAGTATTGGTTCCACTTACTGGCACCACTGGTAAAGATTTGTTCAAAGATCACCCAGCAAAGAGCCACATGTTGGGTGTCACCATGTCTTTATAACAACCTTAAAAACATTATCTACATGACAGCTGGTTAGTTGGAAGAGATGTCAGAAAAACCTTTTATTTCTGTCCTACCATCACAAATGTTAACCCTGATGACTTTAACTGGAATTCTGTGCTTTGGTCAGATGAGACTGAAATTGAACTCCAGGTGGGTTTAGCATGAAATGGATGGAGTCCCCTGGGATATGCTTTCACAGTACATAACCAGTCCTACACCTTGCTGAGAATGTTGCTGTTTGATGTGTGTTCAGTTAGTAACTAGTCGTTCTTGTACAATCTAAAAATCAGAACTAAGACCTGGCAGTGACACTATGCACCCTCACTGACCAGTCTAGCGGGTGGCAGTAATGAGAAACCAAAGGCCAATCAGGCAAGCCTGGCTGAGAAGGCTGTATTCAGCCATTTAATCACAAAACAAGATGGAGAACACACTACCGGCTTTTTTGTCTCTGGTGTTGTACCATATTGTATTCGAAACCCAGCAACCTGCAAGGGAAAGAAGGCAGGAGATCGCCAGAAGACAACGTCTCGATTACAAAAAGTGCGCTTAAATATGAATCTTGTATAAAGTAAAAAGCAATAAGGTGAACGGAAGAAGGAACACTGCAAGAAAGTGTCCACCAATCATGGTTACCCAGTACATAACTCCGTCCCTCAGCAATCGCACGATAATATGAAAGTCCTACCCCCAGGTCGGGACCTTTTATCTGGGAATGTGTGGAGGGCTTTCAAGATCCTGGGTAATGACTGAAAGTCCCTGCAATGGAAAAGGGGCTGTTGTGTTAGCCTCAGAGGTCAGGCGGATAGTTTCATGTTGTTCATCTAATACCAAATATTTTTCATATTTTGAGCTGCATCCATTAGAAGTCAGGGAATTTTATTTTTTTTTTATGAGCTGTGACGTATCGTCCACCATATTTATCTGCAACTCTAACCGACAGAGCCGGCAGTGAATAGCTCTAGCTTCTAAAATTTCCCTACTGCCAAAATGTTTTCTGTTGCTTTTTGAATGTCTTTTTCCTTTTAAAGATGTCGATATCCTAATGTTTTTGTGTAATATTTCCTTATCATTTTAGACAGCATCGGCCCCTAAGAGATTAGTACCTGGTTTAGATTCCAGACAAGAAAAATACAAAATCTCTGTGGGTTCCACAGGCGAATACATTTTTATGAAGGAAATATTTTGCAGTATTTGTGTTCGGAAATACATATTAAAGCAATCCTAGACACCTAGGATTGTTGATAATTAATTCATTTGAAGTACTGAATGGGGTTGACCCACTGCGTTGGCTGCTCCATGTATGTTGTTACTACGTGACATCTCTCACAGGCATTATTTATTAAAGATCTGTGGATCTGAGAGCCATTATCCACAAATGGTGAAAACATGGAACAGTGGTGAATCTTCCTAGGAGTGGCCGGCCGACCAATATTACCCCAATGACTCATCCAAAAGGTCACAAAAGACCCCACAACATCCAAAGAACTGCAGGCCTGCCTCAGTTAAGGTCAGTGTTCATGTCTCCACCATAAGAAAGAAATGGGGCGAAAATGGCCTGCATGGCAGAGTTCCAAGACCAAAACCCCTGCTGAGCAAATAGAACATTAAGGCTCATCTTAGTTTTTCCAGAAAACATCTTGATGATCCCCAAGACTGGGAAAATACTCTGTGGACTGTTGATACAAACACTGAACTTTTTGGATTGTGTTTGTCCCGTTACATCTGGCGTAAACGTGGGACTGCATTTCAGGAAAAGAACATCATATAAAGAGTACCAACAGTAAAATATGGTGGTGGTAGTGTGATGGCCTGGGGCTGTTTTGCTGCTTCAGGACCTGGAAGAGTTGCTGTGATAAACGGAACCATGAATTCTGCTGTCTACCAAAAATCCTGAAGAAGAATGTCTGGTTATCTGTTCGAGACCTCAAGCGGAAACCAACTTGGGTTCTGCAGCAGGACAATAATCCAAAACACACCAGCAAGTCCACCTCTGAATGGCTGAAGAAAAACAAAATGAAGACTTTGGAGTGGCCTAGTCAAAGTCCTGGCATGAACCTGTTTGTGATACCGTGGCATGTCCTTAAAAAGGCCATTCATGTTCAAAAACCCTCCTATGTGGCTGAATTACAGCAATTCTGCAAAGATGGGTGGGCCAGAATTCCTCCACAGCACTATAAACGGCTCACTGCAAGTTATTGCAAACGCTTGGCTGCAGTTGTTGCTACTAACGGGTTGCCCAACCAGTTATTAGGTTTATCATCTTTTCACACAGGGTCATGTAGGTTTGGATTTTTTTTCTCCCTTAATAATAAAAACCTTGATTTAGAAACTGCATTTTGTGTTTACTTGTGTTGTCTTTAACTAACATTTACATTTGTTCACTGATCTGAAACACTCAAGTGTGAGACACATTCAAAGTTGATGTCAGACTAATACACTGTGTGGTTAGAATGAAAAACTAGCTGAAATCATGGGAAACGTAAACAGCACAGAGAATGTGTGCTGGCCAGACAGACATGTAATGAGCCAACTGTGCAGCTTGCTTCAGATAGGTAAGAGAGGAAAAACACTGTCCTGCAGGATGAGTCAGCCATTGAATTGAGCTGACCGGTCCATATCCGGGTCCCTTCCTGACAGGAAACTTCTCTAAATCCCAGATATCCAGATATCCAAAAACAGACATGGTAGGAACACACCCAGACTTCCAGCTTTTAAAAAGTACTGTCTCGCCAAGGACGTGGAAAAAACAAGCCGCAGAGCAGGAGCCTTTTTTTCTACTTTAGGTGCGGTACATCAATGAAAAATCAGAGAAAGTGCTGACAAAGTCAGAGCGAAGCGGCGATTCAGAGTAAACTCAGCGCAAATTATTAAAAGGTTAGGAGTTGGGAACTCCTAGTGCTCGATAAAGCTTTAAGGATAAATATAGGAGAGCCCCCCGCTGCGCCTCAGGCCGCCACTTTTCTCTGCGCTATTTTCTACACCGCATGTCTGAGGAGAAAACTAACGGTAATGTCCTTCAACTACTTTCTCCCCCGTCACCAGACACTACAGTAGCGTAGGTCTACTTTCTCCCGGAAAAATGTTGGGCGTTCGGCGGTTGAAAGGCTTACCTTTTTCTGGAGGCAAGCTTCAGCGCGGGCGGATCTTCTCGCGGTTCGGGCTCCGTCTCTTCCCGACCAATGAGCCTTTCTGGATCGCCTGCCCCCAACAGAGCGCGCGGGCACGGACCGTCAGCTGCTGGGGCGTGGACTTCAAATGAACCCCGGCTCACTTTACCGTTTATGATGCTCATTCCACTTAGATGGGCGGGACGCAATCTCTGGCTCAGTAATAACAATAATGATAATAAAATGCTTAAAACAGATGTACACAGTTTCAATTAATAAAAGAAGAAATCTTTGCTAATACCTAATCTAGATTATGCTTTAGACTATAAGACTCTACAAAAGTATTCACACTCCTTAATTATTTTATGTATTTATTTATTCTTGTTTAATTAGTAAATATAGTCAATCAGTGTGTGATTAAATCTCAGTATAAATCCAGCTGCTCTGCGAAGGCTTCAGAGCTTTGTTAAAGAACATTAGCAGCATCATGAAGACCAAAGAACACAGCAGACAGGTCAAAGATAACGCTGTGGAGAATTTTGAACATGTTTAGACTATTTAATTCAGTTCAAGAATTCTTTAGTATTCACAAAGGTAAATTAATAGATGTAACTCAAACAATCCAAATTTATTCAAAGAGTCTTTAGAGAGAATTTTTTGCCTGGGATTTAAAACAAGAGTATTGTTCAGTCCATCGTCTGAAAATCTGGAATATGGTCCCTAATATTTTACTGTGAGTTTTAAATATGGTTATTTGTAAAATTTGTTTTAAAAGCTACTCTAAATGCCTAACCAGGGACTGGGCCTGCGAATTAGAATTTGGCTAGAGGGCCTATAGGCAGGGCAGCGGTTCCTTTTAAATGTAGAATTGTTTTATGCCTTATCCCTGATAAAATAAATTTGAGTAAATAAATACCCTGGAATAACCGTCTGCAGAAATAGACAGTCCAGGCAAACAGGGGGTTAATAAGAGAAGCAGCCAAGAGGCACAGAGTTGACATGGGCTTCCAGGTCTGAGGTGGGATCTAGCCTTTAAGGAAGAGTGGCAAGAAGAAAGGAATTGCTGGAAAAATAAGTCATAGGAAGTCCCGTTTATTGTTTGCCACAAACCCTATAGAAGATACAGCTAGCAAGTGTTCTGGTTATATAAGACCAAAATAGCTTTCTGGCCTACACCCAAAAAGTCAGTCAGAGTTGATGGGAAGATGGCTGGAGCTAAATACAGAGTGGTTCTGGAAGAAAGTATGTTAGAGATTGCATTACACTTGAGACTGGGGCAGATTTTTATTTGTAAAAGATTTAGAAACTCCATAGATCATTTTTCTTTTGTCTCACATTTACGTTGTTGGTATAATACATAAGATCTCTATACAATACTTCTAACATGACAAAATTAGAAAAATGTTTCTGAGCATGAATACTTCGGAAAGGCACTTTTTTTTCCAACTGTAATGTTCAAAACAAACAAACAAACCTGTTAGAGATAAAAAAAAAAGTTTTTATTAAAAGGCTGCAATAGGATAGTGCGCCCTAAAACAAATAATTTTAAGCACCTTTTGATTCAATTTCAGGACTAAGTTTTCTTGATAATCATTGTACGAAGGTATCTTTTAGGAGAAAGGTGTATTTAAAAAAAAAAAAAAAAACAACATGCATTTATCATGGGGCAGAGTGAAAGTCGGTATATATTTAAATCTTTCCAAGCCAGAATTATCTGAGGTCATATCTGACTAACCCTGATCCTTTTTTACTGTCACCCTCCTTTTGTTTTTTTCATACATCACAAGGCTTCATTAGAGGGCATCTGAAGGATAAATCAGCCAAGGATAAATCAGCCAAGCTATCACTTGCAAAAGTGCTGGCTACAGTTCAAAAACAGGAGAAAAGAGACCCAATAAGTCCATCTCATCAATGTGTTTCAGTGATATGTTAAAAAATCCAAGATTATTATATCCATGAAGGTGATTGCTAAGTAACTATTATCTAAAAACTTGACATTTAATAAATTAACAACTGAAGGGTACATCTCCTAGGTCCTGTGGCAATTCATTGCTGGATTTGCCTAATTATTCAAATGTATCACTAAGTAATAAATTATGTAAACTGAAAACTTGCTCAGAGTCAACCATTTTATTTCTTGTTGGTTGACCTCAGTTCGCCTAAAAATAATCAAGCAAATTCTGTTTGCAAATGTTGGCCATGCATCCATTTTCATTGGGATTGCTAAATTAATGGCGCTAATAAAAAGGTCACATGAATGCAAAAGTCAGTCTAAGCTAAAAATGTCCATTCAAATGACATCCTGTCATTGGACAGGCTTGGTGAAGCCATGTTCACAGTGAAGAGTTGGCTGTGGCATTGTTTGGCTGTGTCTGAATTTTTAAACAGGCATTGGACAAAAGGAAATGACTGTAATTATTTTCAGAACAAGACTAGAAGTGATTTTACAAAGCTAGACCTTAAAGGCATTTTGGTAAGTTTAACACGGCCATCTCCGAGTTTTCCCGATAATACACGAAGTGAGCGTCACTGCTCGGGGCTGTCATCTAGTCCCGGTCAGTGTTGCCTTCAAGGTCGATACTGAAGGAATCGCCCATTGACTCCTTTTGTACGCCAAAGAAATAATTATTTAAATACCAGTCACCTACAGACACTAAGTTGTAAGTTAAGGGTTATTTTTGGTTCTGTTTTACGGGCCAAAGCGTCTGAAAATTACAACAATATTGCAGTTAAAAAGGAAAAGACGAGGAAAAATGGGACCTTAAATGTCCGCAGTGACATTAAATTTCAACACGACTGACTTGCTATTTATTTTACAGTCTATCAAGTACATTTTTTCGTGAGACCATGTCACTATACGCTTATTTTTGGTCCATTAAATGTGAAAAAATACTTCCGATATTATCAAACGCATCATTCTACTTTCCAGTCTCTTCCTGCGAGAACGTTAGGGCTCAGGTTGAACAGCACAACTACAGTAAGTAAGTTGTTGCTGCTGTTCTGGTAGATTAACCTTTATCAGAACGTAGAGCATGTATCTTGTGGGCTGACTGTCATTAGAGGTTTTTATCACTGAGCTGCATAGCAAACAGAGAAGTACCGGGCGGTGAGTCCGCCTTGTAGCTTTAAACATTAGCTGCTGTTTAGCCAATGCTAACTAGCGTTGCGAGCGGATTTTCAGCTGTAGTTATAGTGCATATGCGAGCAAGCGGTGGAAAACGCCGCTGTGCCGCAAACAACTTGGTAAAAACTCGCACAGGGGTTTTTAGTTTTTTGGGGGATTTAGCCTTATGGTTTATTTTGAGTATCAGCGCACTTGACACACATTAGGATTTGATTAACTCTGCTGGAACGTTGGGAAGCACACTGGCGCCATCTAGTGTTACTGTTTAAACAGCAGCCAAGGGACGTTTGGTTCGACCTGCTTGAAGCATTCTTGTTTACACTCTGCAGTAGTTTTATAATAAAAAAATACTTGTTATATATCAAAAAATAATGATTCGTTCAATATGTATGCGCCACAAATACCATAATTAAATAAGTCAACAAACAGATACGTTCATATTTGATAATGTAAGCACAATATGCGATATGCGAATAATGTTTATAATTATTAATTTTATTTAATTTTTTATTGTTTTAATAACTGATTAAATATGTAACTAAATTAGCTGAAAATTGATTATATATATATATATATATATATGTATATATATATATATATGCGCGTATACATATACAGTATAGATAGATATATATATATATATGTTTGCTATATATAGCAAAGCTATGCATATATAGCTATTCTTTGTTAGCCTTGGAAGGTTTTATCCACACCTGGATGTTTATTTAGAATAAAAGTTCTTTGTCAACCTTACTCCTGAGTCCAGACATACAGTGAAAACAGCAGATTGTCAAATGTAGAACACAAATTAGTCCTTGCATTGCTGTCGCCCTCTTAGCAGCCTCCCTCAGCAATTACAGTCATGCCTTTTTTATCAGTTTTAAGGATATGTCTTGCTTTTGTAATGTCATCTCATTTTCCATGATCTCACAAATCCCATTGTTGGCGATTGCATCTACTATAACATGGTATATAAATAATGCCGTGCAAAAATGTATTTGTAGCCTTCTCCTGACTGATAAGTTAGGACTTTAAACCTTTGTATCCTCTCTGCAAGCTACGGCTTTAGGTAAAGGATGCATTGGTCAGGAAAATCTAACAAGAACAGCTGTACAAGTTCATCAGATCCACTATAATTCATAGCAGGTTTGAAGTCAGGGGATACACAGTTCTTCAACCAGGTTATTAAATATACTTTATTTTGTATATTTTTTTAACCTAACACTTTTATGTGCCACAGGATTGTACAGTGCACATGATCAAATTACATGAGGACATTTTAACAGAGGTTGTCCAACAAGCAGACAGTGAAACATGCCTAGCACCTAAACAGTGGGACAAGAGGGAAGAGAATCATCACCTACGTCTGCAGAGCATCATTTTCCAGTTTTTATTTTGAACTTTCTTCTCTGTTCATTCAGCATGAACTTTACACTGCGTGTCCTAAACCGCTTCCGGTTTCTGTGCCGTTCATCGCCCATAAACTGCAGGAGGTTTTGTACTTCACAGGTAGGAGCACTTCACAAAGCTTCGAATGTAGCCAACACATAACCAGACAATGATTGGTGTTTGACACTAGAATGAACTGTTGAAATAGAAAAGGTGAACTGCCTGTAAAGTTAGGTAAGGTAAGCTGCAGATTCATACACTTTGACCCACTGTATGAGTGCAGTGTGAGGCCTGGCTAACAGACTCTGTGCAGAATGCATTAAACATTAAAGAAGTTAACATTTTGTGCAGTGATATGCATTCTGTTCTTGTTTTGCAGCCTATAATGGCATCGAGGCACACTCACGCCAAAAGGATTGAGGGACTGGACAAGAATGTTTGGTAAGTGAATAAGTATAAGAATCAGCTTTGTTGACAGGTTTGTACAGATAAACAAGGAATTTGACTCCGGTACACTTTGCTCTCAGTGAGGATTTATAAAGAACATCTTTTATACAGTACTGACACAGAAACAGTAATACCCAGGCGTTGCACTGTTTACTGAGCTCACACTGTAAAAAGCAATCGATAGACCTTATTTCTGTATTAATTCACCCGTTTGGTTTTGAAGCACATAAAAAAAAATCCATACTTCTGAACACATCCACAACTATGTCCTTTTTTCTCTGGTTCCTGAGCAGTTCAGCCATCACAGCCGCTGACATTCACTCAGTCAGGAATACTGACAGCAGTTCAGCCGGTAGATGAAAGATGGTGGTGGCGAGGGGTTTCTACATTTCTAATTAAACTTTAGTGGAAGCTTTGTCATAGCTTGGGTGATGTGAACATACCAGATTCATTCACATGTTAGTAACACCCTCATAAAAAATGAATCTGTTTTCTTTCTGTCAAAACTTTGTTGTTTTACACATTTGCAGCTGGTTTCATGTAAGGGTTCCATCATGTAGTATATTATTTACATCTCTGGCAGATACGATAACATTTATTTGCGGATGACACGTAGATGTACAGGGGTTGGACAATGAAACTGAAACACCTGGTTTTAGACCACAATAATTTATTAGTATGGCGTAGGGCCTCCTTTTGCGGCCAATACAGCATCAATTCGTCTTGGGAATGACATATACAAGTCCCGCACAGTGGTCAGAGGTTTAAGCCATTCTTCTTGCAGGATAGTGGCCAGGTCCTACTGATACTGGTGAGGAAAAATTTTTTCCCGACTCGCTCCTGCAAAAAACCCCCAAAGTGGCTCAATAAAATCTAGATTTGGGGACTGTGCAGGCTATGGGAGATGTTCAATTCACTTTCATGTTCATCAACCAATCTTTCACCAGTCTTGCTGTTTATTGGGGCATTGTCATCCTTATACACGGCACCGCCTTCAGGATACAATGTTTTTAACCACTAGCCTGGTCCTCAAGAATGGTTAGGTAGTCCTTGGCAGTGACGCCATCTAGGGGACAAATATTGGCCAAGGGAATGCCATGATATGGCAGCCCAAACCATCACTGATCCACCCCCATTCTTCACTCTGGGCATGCAACAGTCTGGTGTTCGCTTCTTTGGGGCTTCTCCACACCGTAACTCTCCCGGATGTGGGGAAAACAGTAAAGGTGGACTCATCAGAGAACAATACGTGTTTCACATTGTCCACAGCCCAAGATTTGCGCTCCTTGCAGCATTGAAACCGACGTTTGGCATTGGCATGAGTGACCAAAGGTTTGGCTATAGCAGCCCGGCCGTGTATATTGACCCTGTGGAGCTCCCGACGGACAGTTCTGGTGGAAACAGGAGAGTTGAGGTGCACATTTTTTCTGCCGTGATTTGGGCAGCTGTGGTTTTATGTTTTTTGGATACAATCCGGGTTAGCACCCGAACATCCCTTTCAGACAGCTTCCTCTTGCGTCCACAGTTAATCCTGTTGGATGTGGTTCGCCCTTCTTGGTGGTATGCTGACATTACCCTGGATACCGTGGCTCTTGATACATCACAAAGACTTGCTGTCTTGGTCACAGATGCGCCAGCAAGACGTGCACCAACAATTTGTCCTCTTTTGAACTCTGGTATGTCACCCATAATGTTGTGTGCATTTCAATATTTTGAGCAAAACTGTGCTCTTACCCTGCTAATTGAACCTTCACACTCTGCTCTTACTGGTGCAATGTGCGATCAATGAAGACTGGCTACCAGGCTGGTCCAATTTAGCCATGAAACCTCCCACACTAAAATGACAGGTGTTTCAGTTTCATTGTCCAACCCCTGTATATGCCCTTCCCGATTAGTGTCAGGTTTTTACAAATGAACATCATGTCAGTAGGGGACATGGCTTTTTAAGCACACAAACAACAGACTACTGGCAGTTTTAACTGTATATTAGTTAAATATTTGTAATTGGAGAAAAAAACGTTTTGAAAATGGACTGGAAAATCTAAAGATTTTAGTTTTCAAAAGTGTTGGAGCCCTGGTACTACTAATGTGTTGGTCTCCTTCCACTTGCTTCCTGTAAAATCCACAATTAAATTTAAAATCTTTCTTCAGGATTTTTACAGGCCTGCACTGGTCGATGTCTGATTATTTACCTGAATTCCTCTGCCGTTCTCCACAGGGTGGCGTTTACATCCGTAGCAGCCGACCCATCCATTGTCAACCTTGGCCAAGGCTATCCAGACATCCCTCCACCTTCTTATGTCAAGGAGGCTTTGGCGAAGGCTGCGTCAGTGGACCGCCTGAACCAGTACACCAGAGGCTTTGTAAGTTTAAAGAACTCAGAAAGCCTGACTGGTGTCAGGAATGAGAAGCTAATTTCTAAAACAACACACAAGAGAAAACAGGCACTAAAAACATTTTACAAGCAGAATTTGCACCATAGTGGGCTTATTGTGTTGTGCACTGATGTAACCACTAATCCCCATTATAATAAAACTGTTTGTTTTATCAGGTATTCAAATTAGATGTAGATGTTGTAGATTCAATATTAACTGCTGGTGTTGTCCTTTCGGTATTTTGCCCTGTACTGTTTGCCAGGGTCATCCATCCTTGGTGAAGGCCCTATCTCAGGTGTATGGGAAGGTCTACGGACGACAGGTTGACCCTCTTAAAGAAATCCTGGTCACAGTCGGTGGTTATGGTTCCTTATTTAGCGCCATGCAGGGCCTGGTTGATGAAGGAGATGAGGTGATGACCTTCTGTTCCCTACAATGTTCAAAAGCTTCCATATAAACATGTATGTGGGGCGTATAGGAGATTTAATATGTGATATTGTTTCCACAGGTGATCATAGTTGAACCTTTCTTTGATTGCTACGTACCGATGGTCAGAATGGCAGGAGCCAAGCCTGTGTTGATCCCATTACGGCCTGTAAGTTCCACCTGGACGTTTCTGCTTTTAATGGCCAGTCCAGTTTTAACCGGTTAGAAATTAGACGTGACTCAAAACCTAATAGTCATGAATACATGAAGCTGCTGACACATACACCTTTCTATTTAATCGTTCCCAGTGAGAGTAGGAATTCCCAGTTATGTCTATTTGTACCTGTAGTGAAGATGTGTTGACCATTCATCTTAGCATAATTTCTTTAGATGGTCCAGAGAAATGGGTCCTGGTTCTCTCCTCTCTCCAACCCCACAAGTTTTCTGTAGGATTTACCTCTGGGGACTGAGATGACCTAGGTAGACTCTGGGTCAGACAAACCATATCTGTGTTAATTTGACCATCATTTTTTGATAATTATTCTTATTAACAAGACCCAATCATTAGTGATTTTCACCAGGTTTTTCTGTTAAATCTCTGGGCTTTTGGAAGCTTTCGTGAAGCCTGACACTTCACAAGGTTTCCAGAGCTGTTGGAAGAGAAACTGGCCCACAGCATCACTGCAAGAGGGAATCAATTCTACTCCTTGTGACATTCCTGGACCGTTTTTCTGTAAAGGCAGTAGCATTACGATGCCTTTTACTCTCGTTATCACCATATTTCAGCAGACAGCCTTTTTTATTCTAGAAAGTTTGCAGTGTTGGCAAATCAGCGCAAACGGATTACTGAACTGACAGAACTGATCTCCCAGACCTCGGTTTTTATTTCCACAGATGCCACTGCCACCTGTATAATATGAGCTACATCAACATTTCATTTCCCTTATTTTTGAAATAGAATTGAATTTCTCTTCTAGAATTTTTTTCTCTTCTATCTAAAATCTAAAAATGCTCCTAGTTTCTTCTGACCCCAAATATTTAAAGACAAAAACATAACCATATTAGCTTTTTTGGGTTGATTTTAAGACATATGAAACTTTACTGACATCAAGAAGTGATCATATTTGAGGTTTCATGTTTTTTAACCTGCTGTGCTCACAATGCTGGTGGATTTTTGGAATCATAATGCTAAATTTCCTTTGCCAAATTGCAGAAGTCTGGAAAGAAGACATTCTCAAGTGCTGACTGGTATCTTGACCCAGATGAGCTTTCTGCGAAGTTCAGCTCCAAGACGAAGGCCATCATCATTAATACACCCAACAATCCATTAGGGAAGGTAAGTACACTCTTGGGCCACCGCCGCTTTCACACTGGGCTACAGCACAGATATTTATTTTGTTGCCCCACTCCATTTCATTACCTCACAAAGTGACTGAGGAGCTCCAGGAGTCTTGCTTTGAACATGCTGCATTAGAATGGACTGCTGCCTGGGTGTGATAAAGACAGATAGAGGCTTCTCCTGCCCTCTCCCTGCAGGTTTTCACCAGAGACGAGCTGCAGGTGATCGCAGACCTCTGTGTTAAACATGACACGCTGTGCTTCAGTGATGAGGTTTATGAGTGGCTCGTCTATAAGGGACACCAGCATGTCAAAATTGGTGCGTTTTCAGTTCACTTTACTTGCTGACAGACATTAGGAGAGACAAAAGTAATCGCGCGTATGATTTATTATAATATTAATAATCTGGAACCGGTTTGTCTCTCTGCAGCTACTCTGCCTGGAATGTGGGACAGAACGATAACCATCGGCAGTGCAGGGAAAACCTTTAGCGTTACTGGTTGGAAGGTGAGGAAAACGTGGATAAAACGTCCAATTTTTAATCACGAAAAAGCTCTTCTTCCATGTTGTGGAATGTATACCTGTTGTTTCAGCTTGGTTGGTCTATAGGACCTGAACACTTGATAAAACATCTTCAGACCGTCATGCAGAATACTCTGTACACCTGCGCAACACCTCTACAGGTACAACACACAACAAATTACAGTGCCTTGCAAAAGTATTCCCACCCCTGAAACTTTTTCACGTTGCAATCACAAACCTCAATGTATTTTAGAACGTTTAGTGATTGACCGTCACACAGTATTGCATAATCCGGAAGTGAATAGCGGAAGCTCAGTCAGATTGAATGGAGAGCGTTTGCGAACATCTTGCCAAATATTAACAAGATCTAGGTCTGAACTTTCACTGGGCCATTGTAGCTCTGGTTCTGTTTAGCTCCATCCATTTTCCCATCAGCTCTGACAAGCTTCCCTGTCCGGACTGAAGAAAAGAAACCCAACAGCATGATGCTGCCACCACCATGTTTCACAGTTGGGATGATGTTTTCAGGATGGTGTGCAGTATTGGTTTTTCTCCACATGATGTTGTAAATTTAGCCCAAAAACACAGCCAGAACTTATGAAACAAGTCACAGTTGGTCTCATCTGACCAGAGCACCTATGTCACAAAATCCTAATAAAATAGATTGAAGTTTATGGTTGTAACAAGACAAAATGTGAAACAGTTCAAGGGGTTTGAAGACTTTTGAAAGACCTAAGAGAAACACAAAAAAGCTTCTTGGTTTTCTACTGTTGCTATTCAGGAGGCAGTGGCTCAGGGTTTGCTGCTGAACTATAAGTTAATGGGTCAGCCCAACTGTTACTTCTCTTCACTGGCTGAAGAACTGGAAGGAAAGAGGGACCGCCTGGCCGCCATTCTGCAGGAGGCTGGGATGACTCCAGTTATCCCAGAGGGTGGCTACTTCATGCTGGTGGATGTAACACCTCTAAGTGAGTTACTGCACCTCACACCAAACACGCATTAACTAACTCCTTCCACAACATTAATCCTTCCACTAATATCACTCCCAAATGCCTGCAGAACTCTAATCTGTAGAATGCACACACATAAATCTGGATATGATTCATTTTTAACTGTTAACTACTGTAGCTGACATAACCAAATTCCAGCAGTGTTTCTGTGTTGGAAGACACAACAAATAGGGACATTTTGGAAATCACAATTTCAGTTTTGACATAAGATCAAGAAAACCTTAACATGAAGGCAGATTTCCTCATCATATAGCATGGTCCCTTCAAATGGAAATGTTAAATACAGAAGACGTAGGTCAAAGTCCTGAATATAAAAAGAAGGATCTGATTGGAAATGTCGGTGAATCTTTCCTAGACTACAAGCCTATAGTTTTTCCTTATTCTGTCTTCACTGAGCAACATATCCAACCCTGAATTGTTCTCCCCATGGAAATATTTTAGAGCAGGACCTGTCACATATGGGCGAAGATGAAGCCTATGACTACAAGTTTGTTAAGTGGATGATTAAAGAAAAGGTAAGATGAGTTCATTATTTACTTGTGCAGGAAGACGTTTTTTCAGAAATCAAAGTATTGACTGGTTTCTTACAGAAATTAGCTGCTATTCCCGTCACAGCGTTCGTTGGAGACGAGTCCAAGGAGCAGTTTGAGAAATATATTCGCCTTTGTTTCATAAAGGTAAGTAGAAAAATGTTTTTGGTGTAAAATGTGCAAAAGTCTCCAGCCTCCCTTTATGTCTTTCTAATTTGCTACCATGGAGACAAACCTTATTATATTTTAAATTTATTTAGTTCTGCAGGTTTTGGTAAAATGCAGATGGACCAATAGAAGGATGATGTATTTCTCAGATCGTGTGCTTTATTTTGTTTTCCTTTCTGTCCTTTGAATACATATCTCGCTCAGATGCCGTCCATCTGCTGTAGAATGTCTTTTAGACTGCTGGATCTTCTTTTGTCCTCCACTTGCCCATATTACTCTGTCTTCTAAGACATATGCCATGCTGCCAATCCTTTAGTCCTGCATAAATATGTTCATCAAGCATAGAAAAATTGAAGAAAATAATAAATGTAAAATGTGGCACTTAATAAATGTTAATGGTCAATCGTTTTTGTACAGAGCAGTGGTAACCTAAGTTTCGTGTTCTCTTTGTTTTACAGGAAGATAGCACTCTGGAAGCAGCAGGGAAAATCTTAAAAAACTGGAGGAAAGTTTAACAGGACACGGAGTGTGAACAGCTGAACTCTGAGGAAACCCAGATGGACTGCTTTTTAACTGGAAATGGGAAAATTGTTGATAAGACAGGTTTATTCTGAATGGAAAAAACCTTTAGTCTGATTTCGATTTCAAAGGATTTTATATGTTGTGTGCTTTTTTTAAGCGTGCCTCATGGGGAGCAAGAAAATAAAAAAAACCCACTTATTTTCTGAAAGGTGGCATGTCATTTATTTACCACACACACCCTAACACACTACTGTAGTGAAAAGGAAAGAAATCTACAAAAGAGCCTTCCGTAACTGTTGTGAAAGCCCCCCCCCCCTCAAAGTTTTAAAAAATATTCCTGCTTTATGTTTTAGACCAAACAAATTTCATCATTAACTTTGAGTAATACTAAATGCATTTTTCAAATAACTTAAATGAAAAACTTTCCAAGCCAACCTGGCTTTATGTGAAAATATATTACTCGCCATTTTTTAGAACGTTTATTTCAGTTTCACAAGTCACAGTTTGGGGGTGTGATAACTGTTAGATCTCTAGAGTCGAGAAAGATATTCTATGCATTGATGAGAATAAAGTGGACCTATTTGAAAGGTATGCATCCACCCAAATTCTGTCAGTGGATTACTTATTACATTAAAAAACATATACAAGACCTTGCATATACAATAATACAAACATTTTTAGTATTTCGTTTATGTTTTTATTTTCTATATATTTTTAGTCGTTTCACACAGATTACTTTAATGTGACAATGTCACTCAGTAATGTTAATGGTAGCACGGTGCAGTACACTGATGGTTGGAGATGGGGTTTCAGCCACCATAGCTTCAGCCATCAGTGAGTCTGTGGAAACACAAGAGGTACTGTACCAAGTACAACGAAACCATGGTGCGGAGCTGCACCTCCTAAAACGTGCCAGTGGAAACGACGCAAAAGTGGTGGTAGTGCCTGGGGCTGCTTTGTTCTTCAGAACTGAGAGAATTTAAGGAGAATGCCCCACCATCAGTTAATGACCTTAAGAATAAGTGTGTTGAAAAGTCCAGATTTAAACCCAAATTAGATTGATAACCTTAAAGGTTGTTCAATCTGAAGAACACACAGGTGAGGCTGAATTAAAGAGTATGCAAAGTAGAGTGGGCCAACTGTCCTCCACAGTGATGTAAAATACTAATTGCAGTTATCGCAAAACCTTGAGGGCAGTCGTTGCTCCAAGGAGGCAGAGCCGGAAAACTCAGGAGAATGCAATTCCATCACTGTGGCAGAGGTTGTCGAGGTAGTTGAAAAGCTCCCCGGTGGCAGGGCGCCAGGTGTGGATTTGTGTGTGATTTGGCCTTAAATACTGAATGCTCTGGTCACTGTGGGGGATGACATGGTTAACATGCCTCTTTAATGTTGCATGGAGGACCTGGACAACACTATTGGAGTGGCCAACAGGGGTGGTGGTCTCAATTTTTAAGAAAGGGGACTGGAGTGTGATCCAGTTATTGAGGTATCACACTTCTCAGCCATCCTGGGAAACCTTACTTTGGGGTGTTTGAGAGGAGGCTCCGATTGATACCTTGGATCCAGGAGGAGCAATGTGGCTTTCGTCCTGGCCGTTAAACACTGGACCAGATCTTTACTCGCAGAATTGCTAAGGGGTTTATGTGCATATGCTTCTCCAGTCTACATTAGTGAAGGCCTATGACCATTTCCCCCAAGGTATTTTTTTTGGGGGGGGAGGAGACATTTGAGTGTCTTACATGGGCTATCCCATACTTGTATGTCCAAAGCAAAAGCTGCGTCTGCATTCTTGGCACAACGTCGAGCCAGTTCTCTGTGTATGATGTACTGCGCCAGGGCTGCCACTTATCACCGATCTTGTTTGTGTTCATGGATTGGGATCTCATGGATCTCTCTTTGGAAACCACAAGATCTTGTACTCGTCGTCTTCCGCTTTATCCGGGACCGGGGTTGCGGGGGCAGCAGACTCAGCAGAGAAACCCAGACGTCCCGTTCCCTAGACACCTCCTCCAGCTCCTCCAGGTGGAGCCCAAGGCGTTCCCAGGCCAGCCGAGAGACATAGTCGCTCCAGCGTGTCCTGGGCCTCCTCCCGGTGGGACGTGCCTGGAATACCTCCTGAGGAAGGCGTCCAGGAGGCATCCGGTATAGATGCCCGAGCCACCTCAACTGGCTCCTCTCGATGTGGAGGAGCAGCGGCTCTACTCTGAGCACCTCCCGGATGGCCGAGCTCCTCACCCTATCTCTAAGGGAGTGCCCAGCTAAGAGAAGATATTATCTTTGCTTTGATGTGGTTCTGTAGGCTTCCTCAGGCCATGACCTCCAGCGTGCACTGGAGCAGTTCGCAGCTGAGTGTGAAGTGATCGGAATGAGAAGCAGCTCCTCTAAGTCTGAGGCCATAGTTCTCAACTGGAAAAAGGCGGACTGCCTCCTCTTGGTTAGGGGTAAGAATGCCTCAAGCAGAGGAGTTTAAGTATCCTGGTGTTTTGTTCGTGAATGACGGTAGGATGGAATGGGAAACTGATTGGGGCTTCATCTGCAGTAATGCAGGTGCTGCACCAGTCTGTTCTAGTGAAAAAAGAGCATAGCTAAAAAGCAAAGCTCTCGATTTACTGGTCCATCTTCGTTCTGACCATCATCTATGTTAATGAGATAAGGGATCATGACCAAAGAACGATATTCTGGATACAAACTAATTTCTTGAGATCCCCCTCTGGAGGGGGTGGGCTCAGCCTTAGGGATAAGGTGAGGAGCTTGAAGTAAAGCTGCTGCTTCTCCGCATTTTCCAGGCATGTCCCATTAGGAGGAGAACCTGGGGAAGACCCAGAACTCACTGATGGAACTATATAGTAGGTCTGAATAGGGGACAGATACCTTTTTTACAACACCCGTTTTAGAGACAATCTCTTACTGTCTAAATTTATTTAAATTTAATTGAATTTACAAGCATAAGAAAATTTGCTTTTGTTCTCAGGCAGATGGTAAATGGCATATAAACTGTTAATTGCAATATGGCCAAATAGATATACTACTCCCAAAAAGTTAGGGATATTTTGGCTTTTGGGTGAAATTAATGGAAAATTTAGAAAGTTTACTCCGCACTGACATTATATCATAAAAGTAGCACATTTCAGTAGAAGCATGCAATGGTGATGGGTAACAGTGGGTATACCACGACAAGAAAGGTTAATGTCTTAATAATGGCGATGTGCCCTTGAGCATCAATTACAGCTTGGCAACGGCTTCTCCGTTGGAAACAAATTCCTCGTTTGTACAAACTTGGCAATAAAGCTGATTTTGATTCTGATTCATGCTGTTCACAAGTCGACTTACATCCTGCTGTTCTTGAAGGGCGGCCCTCAGGTCATTGAGGTTCTAGGGTACAGAGTTATGAGCCTCCAGACTGCAACTCAGCTGATCCTATAGCTTTTCTATGGGATTCAGATCTGGAGAAAGTGCAGGGCGTTCCATTCGAGGTACCCCAGTCTCCAGGAGCCATTGCCTAATGATGCGACCTCGATAAGCTGGAGCATTGTTGTCCATGAAAATAAAATTGTCCTGTGTTGTTCATGCAGGGGATGCAATGACTGAAATAATGATGTTATTCAGGTAGTATGGGCTTGTCACTGTACCATTCATAAAGTGCAGGACAGTTCTGTATTGACAAGACACACCTGCCCACACTGTAACATCATCACCAAAGCTCATCAGGACAACAGTGGCTGATGCATAGCTCTCTCCATGACCTCTCCATCATTGTTGGCAGCCATCATTACGGAATCACAATGGTGAGGTACTGTTGATCAATTTTTGGCTGTCTTGGTCTCATGATGTCAAAATGTGAACAGCATGTTGAGGAGGACTGTTTAAATACCAATTCTGATTGAACCAGGACATTTATTGGTGGGTCGAATATGCATCAAGGAACATTACAGGTTTAAAAAAAACTCTTAAGGAGGTTAAACCTTTCAATAGGGAACAGTGGTTCAGGTGGCAGGGGTACGTCCTGTTAACGGTGGGCTACCGGTTTGAACACCTGTTCCGTCTGACTCAGTCATTGTGTCCTTGGGCAAGATACTTCACCAGCCTTGCCTGCTGATGGTGATCAGAGGACCCGGTGGCGCAGATTGTATGGCAGCCCCATCTGTCCATGACTGATTGTAGTGTAAAGCACTTAGCAGTCCTTGGATTTGATAAAGCGTTGTACAAGTACAGGCTATCTACCGTAGTGCTCTCTAACATCATTCACCAACAGCAGGCAGTCAGGTAAGCTTGAATTAGCTTGGGCTGGTGTACAGAAATATCTCAGAAGAAGTTTTGAACATAAATTATTTGACCTTTTATAAGACCATTTAACACTATAAAAACTGATCATTGTAACTAAATACCATAGATATAATGTCTGTGCAAGTATTGTAATGTAAAATCTGGCAAGGCTTTTAACTAGTTACACTGCCTTATAAAAGTATTCACACCACTTGAACTTTTCAGTTCTCTGCTATTGCATAGGACACTAAAAAATGGCTTTCTACATTGTTTTCATAAATTAATATCTGAAAACTGAGGCATGCTCTTTTATGGCATGTTTTCTTTTACTCTGTTGCCTCTTAAAGACTTTAGTCCAGTCCAACCAGTTGTCTTTAGAAATCACCTAATTTGTAAATAGAGTCCATCTAATTAAGTAATTTAATCTCAGTATGAATCCAGCTCTTCTGTGAAGGCCTCAGAATTTTTTTGGAGGACATTAGAGAACAAAGAGCATCACGAAGACCAAGGAACACATCAGACAGGTCAGGGAGAAAGTTGTGGAGACATTTGAACCAGGGGTGGGCTAGAAAACAATATAATAAGCTTTGAACATTTCATGGAGCACTGTTCAATTCCTCATCTGAAAACAGAGTATGGCATAACTGCAAACGTACCGAGACATGAACATCCACCTGAACTCAGCAGCTAGGTAAACAGCAGCCAAGAGGCCCATGGTAAATCTGGAGGAGCTGCAGAAATCCACAGCTTGAGTAGAAAAAAAACTGTTCACATAACTATTAATAGTGCACTACACAAATCTATAATTTCTCATGAGTTACTAAAGGAAAGCCATGAATCTCCTCTGCTGTTTGTTACAAGGTATTTATGGAATACAGCAAACATATGGAACAATGTGCTTTTGACAGAGTCAAAAATGTAACTTTTTGGCCTACATACAAAATGCTATTTGTGGCTGAGAACTAACACTCTGAAAACATTATCCTAGGGTTAAACATGATGGGGTTAGCATCATCATCGGGGGAATGCTTTTCCTCAGCAGGGAAGCTAGTCGGTGATCATAGGGAAAATGTTGGGAACTAGATATAGAAAATTTTTTAGAGGCTGCAAAAGACTTGAGACAGAAGTGGACGTTAAACGTCTAGCAGGACAACAACTTTAAACATACATACATATTCGTAATGTGTTAGACTGGTCTAAAGTCTAAACAAAAATCCAACTAAGAAGATGTACAGTAGCAAGACTAGGAAAATGAGGTTCACAGGGAGTCTAAATCTGTTAACTACTGTGTTAAACCACCAGAGGGAGACAAAGTACATGGGACTAGGACAGAACTCTTTCCTCCTGTAATAAGAGTGTTTGGGTTGCTTTCTGATGCTGCAGCAGACATAGTTCGAAAACCACAACAGAACAAAATCAATTTAGCAGATCAGAAACTTCTTGAGTCACCTACTTTTGTATTCACAGTTATCTATGTGCTGTCAACATGGCTGCTGCTGTGATTGGCTGGAAATACAGTATAAATGCACCAGGGCTGATGACCTTAAAACCGGAAAGGCCTTATTGCTGCTGCAGATGAAGTTTAAACTAGAACGAGAATTATGTGTTGATTTAACAAGCAAATTAAACAGCATACAACATTTTTTTAAATAACTCAGAACACATTTTATATTTTAGATTCTTCAAAATAGTCCCTCTTTGCTTTGATTACTGGTTTGCAGAGTTTCGGTATTCTCTAAATGTGCTTCATGGGGAAGTTACCAGAAATGGTTTTCCAACAGTCTTGAAGGAGTTGCCAGAGTAAAATGAAAGTGAGTTCCAAGAATGAAAATAAAGAAAAAACATTGAATGAGAAGGTGTGTCCAAACTTTTGTCCAAATAATGCATATGCTTCTTAATATTATCAAAGGAATTCATCCCTCCTAAAACAATTTAGGAGGTGCAAAAGAATTCATCCTTTTCACAATTTGTCACATTACTGTTACAAACAGTGTCAGACCAAAACCAAACTATTGCATAATAGTGAAGTGGAAGAAAATGATTAATGGTTTTCATAATTTTATGAATAAAAGTCTGAAATGTGTGGCATGTGTTTGTATTCAACCTCAAAGAGTCAATACATTTAGAACCACACAGCTGCAAGTCTTTGTGGTATATTTCTGCCAGCTTTACACATTAATGTAAAATATTTTATTCAAAATAGCTCAGGTTGAATGGAGAGCATCTATGAACATCAGTTTAAATCTTGTCACACATTCCCAGTTGGATTTAGGTCTTGACTCTGATAGGTTATTCTAACACATAATATGCTTTGATTGCAACCATTCAATCGACGCTCTGGCTGGTCGTTTAGGGTTGTTACCCTGCTGGTAGGTGAACTTCTGCCCCAGTCTCAAGTCTTTTGCAACCTCTAACAGGTCTTGTTCCAGAATTGTGCTGTTTTCATCCATCTCCCCATCAACTCTGACCACCTGCCCTGTCCTTGCTGAAAAAGCAACCCCACAACATGATGCTGCCACCACTATGTTTTACTGCGCAGATAGTGGCTTAAAATCCATGTCGGTTTTACTCCACATGTAGCATTTTGCATGTAATTTGCGCCGTAAATGGGACGGTAGCTTTTGTTTATAGCCTAGATTTGTGAAATCACAGGTAATAGTTATGTCATTAAAATCCTGCAGTACACGTAAGGTCCCCCTGCTCAAGCCAGTGCATATCCAGGCTTGTCTGAAGTTTGCCAATAACCATCTGAATGATCCAGAGGAGGAATAGTAGAAGGTTGTGTTGTCTGATGAGACAAAAATAGAGCTTTTTGGTCTAAACTCCACTTGCCGTGTTTGGAGGAAGAAGAAGGATCAGTACAACGCCAAGAACCCTCTTCCCTGTGAAGCATGGAGGTGGAAACATCATTCTTTGGGGATGCTTTTCTGCAAAGGGGACAGGGCGACTGCACCGTATTAAGGGGAGGATGGATGGTGCCATGTATTGGGAGATCTTAGCCAGCAGCCAATGCCCTTCCCTCTGGAAGGGCATTGAAGATGGGTCATGGCTGGGTCTTCCAGTATGACAACAACCCAAAGCACAGAGCCAGGGCAACTAAGGAGTGGCTCCGTAAGAAGCATCTCAAGGTCCTGGAGTGGCCTAGTCATTTACAGTGACTTTAGCAAGTCAGTGACTGTATTTAAAATGTAAATACCGTAGAGTGTGGTAAGGATGTGCAGATGCTAGAGATGTTGACATTTTATTAGAAGCTATAAGTAAAAGTTCCATTCTATCAGTTAGTAATAAATAACAGAGATATATTTTTCTTTAGTGTGTAGACTGTGTAACTTGAGGGAACATGGACAAATAATGATGGGATTCCATGCAAGAAGCCTGGAACTCTTGCCCTGTAAATTTGCAATAGTAAATACCCGACTTCAAGCTGTTACGGTCAGATGCAGCAGCAAGCCTGCACTTAATCCGGTGGAGGAAGCGTTATCTGATTGAATGCTTTTAATTGTAGCTTCAGAGTTAATAGTTAGCGTTCCAAGCTACTTGGCGTGAAATTGTGCCGCCAGTAGGGATGAAGGTGTTGTGCTCTGCTAGACAAATGTTTGGAAAGTGAGGAGGCCCAGCCTCAGACTCCCTGAGATTAACATCAGCATGGCTAGGCTGGTTGAACCTGTCAGTGTGTGCATGCTGATAATGTCAAGGAAACCAAGGGCCAGGTTTATAAATATCCATGCTATAAAGATCTGTTTCTTTTGCAGAGACTCCTCTGTAACTCAGTCCCATTCTTTGCTTCAGAGTCCAAGACTTCATGGATACAGTCTCGGCAGGCAACTTGATGTGTTGGTGAACTTCAGTGGCCTAAACAAATAACGGTCTGCACTTGTAATACAGCGTGAGAACCGGTGCTGGGAACAAGACTGCAGAGAAAAATCCAAACAGGATTATAATGCAGGCTGCTGTTATCAGACATCTTTAATGTGCATTTCCCAGATCCCCGTGGATTAGGTGGAACACCATCACATAATTTATGTTAATTATAATTACTGTGCCAAATCTAATGTCACAATCCTGTTATGAAGGAGGATTTAGGTTACTGATGTCCTAAAAATCAGACCAGATGTTTGTGCTACCTCATATTGCCTCTAGGTGGCTCTATTGGTCATGTTAAAGAAAGTTATTCACGCTGCCTGTCTTCCTACCGTGTTTGATGTAGTCAGTACAGAGGAAGGGATTACTTTCATTTAATAGAGCCATGACATCATTCCCTGTACTTAAACTGTGTACAAAACTCACAGCCTTATAGTAACACTGATGGAATTATAAGGTACTTCAAGAACCCTGATGAAATTAACTGTTAGAATTTAATAACAAAATTAGTGTAACAATTTGCACACATTTTGATCTAAGAAGGTGGCAAGTAAACCTTTTTCCTGACAACCACAGCTAAGATGTGCTGCGCTTGGTAACAACGCCCTCAAGGCACAACAGATGTCTCGAGGAAATTCCAACATCAAGATCTTCCCTCTGAAGTTTATACTTTCACACGGTGCACAAAAGTCTTATTTTAAACAGTAGATGTCACTGCAGAGAAAATCTGCATATTTTTCAGATTTAGTAGCAGATAATGACTGTATAAATTAAGTGTATTTGTAGCATACAACTGTAACTTGATCTTATGTGTTACTTTTAGTTGTTTTCTGCAGTGTATGTAACATTTTGTCATAAATATTCCCTCTGTGTGTACCCAACCATGCATACCTTTCAAAACATATGTGCTTTTACTTCTCCTCTTTGGTGAGTGCCACTTGTGGCATGGATGGAATGTTACAAAAATGGTAACCTGCACGACCGAACGGAACCACAGAGCGCACCCCATCCTGAAAAATGCTGTTTCTATCACAGGACACCATTCGAGAGAACAGAAACAGCAGCTCAGCTAGCTAGAAGCTCAGCTAGCTAGCAGGTTTTACTTTAGCATTGTTGCTAAACTAGCTAAAACTGGATATAAACTTGTTGCTTCAACACAGAAACCTTCTTAACCACAGCTCTCATGACAGTTTTTCAGCTGACATTCATTAACAATATAACCAATCAAAACATAGCCTTTTTGTTGGACAAGGCACACAATGACTGAGGACAGCTAATGGTTGACTGAATCAACATCTTCAGGTAAAGTCTATTTAAACCTTTAGGTAGATTTTGATTTCTAAATAAAGTAGAATTTAACCACATTTACATGTACATACCAGCATGCCTTATCATTAAATTAAATTATTTGATGGCAAATATTTAAGCCCCTCCAAACTTTACAGCATAAAAAGGGTAAGGTGCTAACAAACTTGGTCAAGCTGTTGCAGCAAACATAGTTACCCAGATTTTCCATCTCTAGTAAGGTAAGAAATGACTGGACCCCATATATCCCAATTAGCTTCCTAGTACTATCTGTCTCTTTAATGGCAGAGTTGTAGTCTGCTATCCCTCATTAGAACCTCTGTGCCTCCTCAGCTCTGTTATAAAGAGCCTGGGCCAAGATAATCATCACTGTAACATGATCAGGACCTGCAAAAGGCTGGTTTCACAAGCTGAAACAAATTTGTAGACTTGGTGGAGTGCCCCCCTTCAATAACGCCAATGTTCCAAGGAAGCTAAAGGGACGGTTGAAGGAGTGGAATTAAGAGCTTGGAATGTATTTTGGACCGATTTGGGCTGCTTTTAATGGGACACTGATTTCGCTGCCCTCTCTGTAAAGACCCTTGAGAGGCCTTTTGTTGTGGATTGCAAATAAAACCGATTTGAGTGGAGAACAATTTCAGAAATAAAAGCAGACGAATTCCAACAGAATAAATAAAGTGAGTCAAGGGATTACAGATGAATCAAAAATAAAGTGCTAATCGTGTAAGGCGTAATCATTAATACATTTCTGTTAGTGTAATTGTGCAGCATCGCCCAGCATATTATGCCCCATTGTGGCAGAGACGTAAATATCTCTGAGAATTTAAAGGGTGCACCACAGCACCGACCCGACCCCC
>JAHHUM010001598.1:37500-96811 GCA_036173005.1 Crenichthys baileyi | reverse complement strand
CATAGATCCACATGCAGGCTACTGTTTGTGTACACCTCTTTATGCGTCCTGTGTGCAAAGCTCTCCTGGTCTGAGCGTGTGGGTGCATTTGCTATAGCCCATGGCTGGCCGCAGAGTGTACCGAGGGTAGTACATCAGGGTAAGGCAATCTGCCTCTGAACAGCTCCTTCAGGTGAGATTTATCACCACTGCACTTGGCCTCTTATTACAGCGATGGAGCAGAACACACCAACCTCCGATTCTGTGCGTGCACCTCTCTGTTCATGCTATGTCTGTATATGTGTATGTGTGTTGTGCGGTACCCTCCCAAAACCCACCCCCACCTCTTCACCTCAGTCTGCATCCTTATGAAAGTGCTGCAGAGAAAATCTACCTTTTTTTGGCTCCACCCTCATAAACTCCTCATAGGGACCCGAAAGAAACACAGAGGAAATAGAGATGCTCCAATCTAATTTTATGCGGCAATTAGATTCAAATATCTACATTTGAATATCGGCTGATATTGATAATTTCCACCTCAGAACACATTTTTTAATCATTCAGTATAGTTTTTGTTTATTTTGTTGCATGCTAGTTAGCCAGTTGGATTTGGCCATGAGTTTCTAATGGTATGATAACCTTGGGTATAAAAATGGCACAGTTTTACAGTATTTACAAATGCAAAATTAATAACAAGATCTAAGTGCTCCTTGTTAGAAAAGATAAGCATTAATAACTGTATATACTGCTGATGACATAACATATGCTACAATATGCAGAGACATTTTACAGGCTGGGGTGGGTTTGCTTGTTGCTTTCCAGCTGGGTTTACCCCAGTGGACGAGAGGGTTGCATCCCGGTGCCTTTGGGTCAGAGACAGGTTTCTGACCCTTGTTTCGGTCTACAAGCCGTGTAACGGCATGGAGTACCTTGCTTTCTCGGCGTCACTGGTGGGGGTGTTATATGGAGCCCCTCTCGGGGACTCCGCCATTCTGCTGGGGGCCCACCAATGTGGGAAATGACAGTGACACCGAGAGGGTTGTGATTGAGGGAAATGGCCTCCCCGATCTGAATATGACTGGTGTTTCATTATTGGACTTCTGTGCCAGTCATGGATTGTTTATAGCGAACACCATTTAAAGGCATAAGGGTGTTCATCAGTGCACTTGGCACCAGGACACCCTAGGCCAGGAGGTCAATGATAGACTTTGTAGTCATGTCTTGTGACCTTCAGCCGCATGTCTTTGATACTCGGGTGAAAAGAGAGGCTGAGCTGTCTACCGATCACCACCTGGTGGTCACTTGGATCTGCTGGCAGAGGAGGTAGCCGGACAGACTCAGCAGGCCCAAACATGTAGTGAGGTTTTGCAGGGAACATCTGGCGGAGCGCTCGGTCAGGGACGTATTCAACTCCCACCTCCGGTAGAACTTTTCCTGAGGGAGGCTATAAACATTGAGTCCAAGAGGACAATGTTCTCTACCTCTATTGTCAATGCAGCAGTAAGTTGTGCGCTGCCTGCAGTGGCCACAAGCCCCTAAACCTGGTGGTGGGCACCAGCAGATGCTGTCAAGCTGAGGAAGGAGTTCTACTAAGCCTGGCTGGCTTGCAGGACTCCTGACCCTGCTGACTAGTTGCATAGGCCTATGGGCAGATCTGTGGGCCTCGAAGCAATGAGCTGAGGTGGCTCAGGTATCTGTTTCAAATGCCTACTGGAAGTCCGGTGCC
The DNA here is from genome assembly GCA_036173005.1 of Crenichthys baileyi. Classification (NCBI taxonomy): domain Eukaryota; kingdom Metazoa; phylum Chordata; class Actinopteri; order Cyprinodontiformes; family Goodeidae; genus Crenichthys; species Crenichthys baileyi. The sequence goes on along the minus strand of JAHHUM010001598.1, from coordinate 95,106 downwards.
TGGCACGCCATTTGTATGGTTACTTCAGGAACTCAAGTAATCATTCATAAGGTTTCAGGGACTGAAACCTCAAGTAGATCTAACAAAGCAATTTCCTGTAATCCAGTTAACCTTCCTATTGCTGCTGAAGCTCCTTGGTACGCCTCCATGTGGCTGCATGGCATTCTCCCCTAACTTAACATTCAGCTAGGGTTGTACAGATACATCTAGCTGATGAGATGATGGATTCACAAGAACAAGATTTTTGATATATCTTTATCTTTGGTTTTCAAACATAAAAATGTTTCACCAATAACAAAGTTGTTTTAAGGAACTAGAACCATGGTAGAATATTCCTGTCCATGTTTGACTTATATCCATATACTCATGTTTTTATACTTGTCTAATCCTAAGGTGCTCCCTTTCTGGAGCTTTAACAAATAGAATAAAGGAGATGATTAAATGTAGTCCAGGCTTTTAAAAATTACCCCTTAAGTTTTTTGTCGATGATAAACTCTAAAGCAAACGCAAACATTAGCATCAATAGCAGTTAGCCACTCAGTGTTCCCACAGGGCTTACAGATCATTTAAATCTTGTCACTGTGATAAGGTTTAATTTTTCTTCTCAATTGCAAGATTCCTGTTCTTGAAACAGTTTCAAAGTGGGTTCAAAGATGCTTCTTGGGTGATTGTAACTGAGTTTGAATCAAACTACTCTACCTGGAACCTGCACCTCAGTATAGTATTTCCAGTGGTAAAAACAAAAAGAGCAAAGCCGTTGATCAGTCATGTTCGTTGTTTCAGTTTACCAAAAGTAAAAAAATAAAGAAATCATCCTAATGTCTGCAGACTACATACCCAGCATTCTAGCTGCTACTAACTTCTTTGTACAGCTTTCTTTAAGACAAATGTTGGTTTATGTTTCTTGCACTTCTGCCAGTAGTGTAAGTATACTTTGATCCATATTCCGTTAGCCTAACAACCAGTCTTCTTTAGCTGACTTCTTTAGCTCATCAACAGGGCAACAACTCAAGAATTACTTCCTTTTATACTACAGCAGGAGCCGGCAACCTTGCCCTGAGTTCAGCTAAATAAAACTTGTTTAGAGCCACAAATGTTAAAAGACAATTTACAATTTTTGATAAATCATTAATATAGGAGTTTTGTTGTCATTTTTAAAGAACCACTATTTTATTCTGTTTTTAGGTTTTATAATAAAGAAAAACACAATTTTTTGCAGCTAGAAGAGGACACCTTCTCTTCTTTGTGATGTTAATATTTGTGGAAACTCATGTAGAAAAAGAACATCATTTCTAACATAATGACAAGAAAAATAGATCTAAAATAAATATTGCTGCTGCTTTCTGTTGTGGAAGTTCAATGCAATTATTCCATGAAAAATTGCTTAAACCTGCATTTGTCATTATATCTACTGTATATTTAAAAACATCAGTTGGTTCTTTATCATTTTTAGCCACAGTTTTTTTTTAAACCAAATTAAACTCAGTTCCTCCTTCCTACCATGGCGGTGTTCTTTCGGTGCTGCGTTATTTCTGTTACTAATAACTCTCACAGAGGTGTGTGTAGTAGCTTGGAAATCACAATTCTGTGTGCACAACATATTCCTTATGGCAACAAACTTGAACTTGAACTGTGATATCGAGGAAGCATCTTACTGTCACTGCACATCCTGTACAGCTGAATTGTTCAACGACATGTAAAATAAATATTGTGCTTTATTCTTTTGGACATTTTTGCATTGCTTTCAGACTTTTTTGTGAACTTTCTTATTAGTTTTTTATTTCAAATCTAAGCTTAGACTTCTTTTAGACCAGAGCGTTCTCTAGGTCTAAACCTAGAGAAAATAAATTGGTTTTAATTATAGTTATATACCTATTATGCACACTGGGACACTCCATTTGAACTTTTTCATTTTAATAAAATTCTGCTGTAAGCTTAAACATCCAGAATAAAACTAGCTAGAATATGATCTCCAGCAACACAGCGCCGTGGAGCCTCAGCCGATTAGATCCAGAAAATAATATCAGTATCAGATCTGGTACCGGTATTGAATTGGATTGGTTCCAATTCACGAGGAAAGAGTTTGGTTTGAATTATCCCCATCTTTTCCCACAACACACGCCTCTTCGGATTTACAGTTACATTCCAGCAGAATTTTCCCAAATTTGCTGGCTGGAAAGCACATACGGTCCCCAAGTAGTGGAGCTGACTGACAGTCAGTTAGGTAGCACTGGAGAAATAGGTCATAGCTAAAAATACTTATCCATGCTTCTCTCTTTCTCCCTCTCTCAGCTTCTTTCTATCCTACCTTCCAACTATAACATATAGAAAGTCTAAGTAATGGGGATGATGAAAGGAAAAACTCGGTAAAAGTAACCCTCTTAAAATCATCAGACCTCAGGCTCAGTCCCATAAGATTACAGAAAAAGAAAATTCAGAGAGAGGAGTAATGAGTGCAACAGTGTGTGCATGTGTGTGCACCAGAAGCAGACCAGAAATGACCGAGTGAGGGAATGAGAGGGTGAGACTGGGAAGGGAATGAGAGGGTGAGATTGAGAAGGGGAAAGAAAGCTCTAGAACTGCCATCACATGGGGCTGTTTGCACACAGAGCCGGTTATTACATGGAACTTGTTTAGCTGGGCTCAGTCAGGCAGGGCACAAGTAATATTACATAGGCCCTGCCGCAAATGCCTCCAATACAGCAGCACATGCTTATCTGCATCTGCCTCTTTTAACCAGCACAAAGAAGTAATATCGCTGAGAAACACCAAGCATTCACACATTCTTAGTCCTGGCTGCCATGAAGTCATAGAAGTGAATTTAATTCCACTTTATTCCATGTTTGAGGATTTAAGTTATATTTCCTAATCCATTATATTTTCTTATCAAATATGATGTTTTTCATTTTGAGATGGGATCTCAAAATGGGAAACATTATATAATTTAGTAACAGTATACTATAAACCTTTTCTGTCAATAGATTTTTACCAAAATCCCCCTAAAAAGCTCTTAAGTATAAGCTATCTAAAAGGAATTACAGGGATCTGATAAAACGGATATAAATTGTCCTCGGCTATAGTTTTTGCTGAATATCAACACAGACATTGATCCACAATGGAGAAAAGTGATTTAGAAGTGGAAAGGAAGTGGCTGAACAAAAGGAAAACAAGTCCCGGATTGAGAGAGTGATGAAGGAGGAGGAAGGCAAAGATGAAGATAAGGCAGCGGGGTTTATGTGAGGAGTGGACATTGGATGGAGAGGGAAGCAGAGGGAAAAAGATAGAAAGAGCGATTAAATGTTTATCTAATCCAGCAGAGAGACAGACAGACTGGTAGGGAAATGTACAGAGGATCCACACGTCAGCTGATGACAGAACCGACCGAAAATTGTTTAGGGCCCTAAGCAGACGTTGATTACAGAGGCCCTCCTCCAGTTAAATCCATCTATTCCCAGCCACTAAAAATGTTTTATTAAGCATTGGACATCCCTACTTGGCTCTAGGTCAGTTCACCCCTTTGCCACTTCATGCCACCAATTTATGTCAACATGTTGCCAATTAATCTCTTTCTATATCCATTTCATCTCATCAACAAAAGGTGTATTAATGCATCCAGCTCACAAATCGAGAAGATAAACAACACTGGTTTCAAAAAAACAAGAATAGGTTTTAGTAATATTATGGGGAAACCGAATAATGAATATATTGTACACAAACATAGTAAATGTTATACTATTCACAAAAAGTGTTCACAATCTGTAATTATTAGAACATCCCAGTCCAGGTTTAACTAGTCCATATATTGTTGTATAGTTTTATGCTTGTCTAAAAAGCAACAGAATTCTTCCTTATTGAGTTTCTTTTAATTATAATGTAGGTTTTATAAATCTTAGGCTGTGTTTTAAAGAAAGTTTTGAATTATCCAGTCCAGATTAGATTAGCATGAGTATTTTACAGTTGTGCTAGAGCTGTTCAAATGCGGTCCAGACTCGTTAGAACTTTTGAGGCAGTCCGACAGAACGCTCCAAAACAGATGCTAACTTTAGCCTCCTTAGTGGCTAGCTAGTCGTGGCAATTAAACAGTGCTTATAAATTATTTGCATCTTGTATCATTGTCATTTTATCCCATCATACCTTCCTTTTGCGCCTGTAAACAAAGCATTTCACACACTTACTATGAATGCTGATTTTTCTTTGAAGTTAAGTATTTTTCTCAAATATCAATGATTATTTTATTTAGTTCTGTTATTTTTTGAAAACTTCCAGAGGTTTTGGGCAAGCTGAACCCCCCCAAAAAACCTAAATAACTCCTGCTGGAACCACTTTTCCCCACTGCAAACTGCAGGTAAAATAGAGAAACTGACTTAAAATCATCAACTGTCAAAGCAGGTACAAAACGTCCCCCTGGTGGGTATGAACTGAAGTATGGCAGGTACGAAACATTCTGTAGCAGAAAAAGTAATGTATGACACGACCAAAACTGCAAAGGTTCAAAATAGAGAAATAGGAAAATTGAGCATTACCCCCCTAATTTCATGCTTACCTTGTAAGTTAACAATTATTTTGACCATATCACAGAATGTGTTCTGTTTTAGCTTCACATGAATAATTCAAAAGAATTTATAGAAGAAATATACAAGTGAACTAATTATGAAGACACATTTATTGACTTTGGTCATTTGGTCTGGCAGTTTTGTCCAACATGCACCTTTTCAATATAGACTTGATAAGGTAGGGAATAGTTTTAAACTACTTTAAAATTGATATTCAGGAACCTTATATCCCCATCAGACATTTACGTATTTGCCTTTCATTTAAGCAGTGTAGAAGGGCATGATGCCTTAGCTTACCCTCTGGCATCGCCTGACTACACACTGACTCTGTGGCATGCATAACTTGAAAACCAGCCAGGATGCCACATATTTTTTGGACATGGTGAAAACTTTCACGAGGGGCACAGCTCTCCTGTTTACTTCTGCCACTGCTGCAGAATCAATGCAGTTTCAATTCACATGTTGCATCAATTACCCAATGATAACCGTACTTAATCTCATACTACAGCATGCTGTCGACACTAATGAAGGAGTTTTCAGCTCAGCATGCCGGATTCTTGAAACTGAAAGTGAAACTGAAGCTTGACTGAATTATTTGACCAATTGGGGACACTCAGAGCATTTAAATGTCATTCCAAGATGGCCAGTTGAGCCTTAAATGTGAAAATAATCATTCAATAAATAAAAGGAGATGTTGACATCACAGCCAATGTAACATACCTCGTCTTGACACAGCAGAACACTGTGAAATCCACCTGCTTGCTCCTAATATACATGCACTATTTAGAACAGGAACACAGCAAACAGGGGCATGATGTTCCACCTAGAGATGGGCAATTGTGTATGGTGCAATTGCACTACTTAGGTAACTGGTGAACTAAAGCAGCCTATTCAATAGAGTAAGGTTTACATTTAGAGCAAGTATTAGTGTCCGCTGGGCTCTGACTATGTGTAGAGACAGATGCACAGCTAAAAAGTTAATGATGGTGGTAATTAATTTTTAAATACTTATCCCACTTATAACGTTATAACAATAAATGCCACAAAATATCGTGATAACATTTCGCCCATCCCTACCAAATCCCCTACTTTTTATCATATGTACATACATCGACCAATGTAACGCATGTTTTTCAGTATCCATGGCATACCAGGAAACAGTGTGATGGCACTTTTAGAAGCAAAACTGAAATTAGGCTCATTTATAAAACAAACTACAGAAATGTAATGCAGTTTGATATCTGTATTCTGAGTGAGAAGTCAACAGTATCTGAGTGTTCCCTGCTGCCCAGGGGGCCCTTAGCTTCTACTTAGTTCACATATGCATTGGGCCGGCTCTGGCTGGTGACCAAGCTCTTCTGTATACCGCAAGGCCTGCTTATTTGGCATCAATAAGAAATTTTATTAGGGAATTTATTCCTGAGCCTGAACAATCTTTAAAGAAATTTAGGGCCAGAACTGGCATTGTTTCCGCCTCAGGTCTGACAGCCAGCTGCCCTATTAGAGCTGACTTTGAACCCGATCTGGTACTTGGCCCATTTTCAGCAGGATAGGCCTCTAATTTGTGAGCCTCTTGTAGCAAGTTTGTTTGGGGATGTGCTAATTAAAAGGACTTGTTTAAAAGCCCATTTTAATATTGTAACTGGAACGTACTTAAAGCTATCCTGGGTAACGATGGCATTTATATAGTCAAGGAGATGTTAAAACGAGCTTCGATTGCTCTGGCTGAATTGTTTAATATATACATTCAGCTTTGCAGTTTCACAGAGGCCACACTGATTTGTCATCTAACATCTCTGCAGAGCTGATACTGGCTGACAGTTTGCGCTGCCTTGTTTTGTGCCTAATTTTTACCTCTTTTGTCTAACATAAAGCACTTAGAAATCAATATAGGACCACCATTTGAAAGTAGGTCGTGTTCTTTAGTCACTGGCCCTCATTCTGGCATTTACTCTGCATTCACTGTGTGTTTTTTTCAACCAATCCTATTCTCCTTATTTGCTGCCCAATGTCTGCTCCCTCTCTGACTCCATGCAAATCAGTCAATTTAATCCCCTGACATGGTTTCACCGAGGACCTTTGGGAACAATCTGGCCACACTTTTGCTTTGCTTGAATGAGCATGCCATGGACCAAACACGACTTAGAGGAGGATGTCCGAGCAGAAGATGAAAGGTTTCACATGCAACCTCCCATCCACTTAACCTGCAAAGGTTCTGTCCGAATCATAGTGCAAGATAATCATAAACATTTTGTTTTTAAATTAGTATCGGTTATGGCATAAAGCTACTTTTTCTGCCGCCCAACACCCGATCAAACCAACACCAACTCCCCCAATAAAACCAGTCATTGGACAAAAGCCAGGGGTACACCCTGGATAGGTCATACATTCAACAATATTTAAAGAAACAATTTTTTACATGTAGATTGGAGGTATCATAAACAGAATCTTTATTAAAGTATCTGTGATCACTGTAGAATAATTCAAGCCAGGTGAGACCAGTCAATGTATTGCATTTTTCACACCAAGAGAGTATTAAAAAAAGTTATGTTTTCATGTTTCCATAAATGGAATGGTTTCAAAAATCACAAACTTTGTTTTAAAGATTGTTTGTTTAGTGTAAAAGAACTCAATTCTATAGCTGATCAAATGCAGTCCATAGTCTTAAAAATCTGTGAAATAGCCTTTTGATTTATCACCAAATAGCAATCTTGAATCAGGTACCAACATTGGCATCATTAGCCAGCTACAGTGTTTGCTGATGTTTTCTTACGGTGCTTTCAGTGTGCACAACACAGGGCGATGGACACTACGTACTGAGTAAATACCCTTTTTTTTTTACTGCTGATATAGTGGTGCCCTCGGTGATGGCCAGTATTGCCAATATCAAGAACCTCTGTGGGCTCAAATTATGAGCTGCAAATCAAATACTGACTTCATCAGCAGCAGACACTCGGAGAAAACACCATTCTGTTATGGATCTTGCCAGATTTGGAAATGTGCAGCTTCATGGAAATTTAAGATAAAGACCTACTTTTCTCTATGGAAAGTAAACAGACACATGCTAGCTAATTGCTAATATGCTAAATACAGGTTAAAATATGAACTATGGAACCATTCTGTATTTGTTTTAAAATATTAGTAAAACCCTGTTTTTGAGCAACTCTCACACATCCGGTTTGATGTCTCTACTCTTGATACAAATAAGTAATGACTGCTCAGGGCAGGAAGGCTACCAAAGATGTTTAAAAGGCTGTTTATAGATCTTCTTATATTGGAGTTTTTAGGAGAAATCGAAATCGGCTAAAATCTGCATCTGTAGGTCAAGCCTTACAAAAACCTGAGATCCGAAATCTACTACCAATCTCTGATCGGTGCATCTCATGGGAGTTCATATGAGTTTAAACTATAGAGCGAGTCTTTTATTTCTGAGATTTGACTGGTGTTTAATTACAATAGCAATCAACCAAAAACACTGAAATACCATGACAGCCAATCAGAGCAGTCCTCCAATCAACACCTTGGCACCCCGGTTCCCTGCCTCCCGTGAAGCGACATTCAAAGCAGACACATGCAGGCTGGTCGTGCGCTGGATCGCACGAAATCCCTCCTGTGTCTGCACCGAGTGAAAGACAGAAAAACAGTCCGTATGCATAATCTGGGCTCAGGTACAGAACCTGCACAGGCATCCGATGACTGCCCCTGCTGCTGCACACAGCTCTTCTTCCTCAGACTTTTCTTTGTTTCAAACTGCTTAAAGCCGGAGCGGTTTGGTGCGCTCCAGCATATCACGGTTGGCTCGTATTGGAGCCATTGTGGGATATTTTGGCTGGATTAGTGTAAGCACACGCTGACAGGCGCACATCCGCTAACCTTTTTGGCCGGGTGCCCATCAGGCGGGCAGCTTCTGCATTTCTCTAAAATAAGCCTCAGAATAATAACAAAAAGAAGGAGAACCCCAACAAACCCTGTGCCAAGCGGAAACTTCACTGCCGTGAAGATCTCCTTGGTGAAACTAAACGCGATGCTGTATAAATACAAGGTTTGTGTAATTGCGGTCCAAATGCGCGTAGGTTGAGCGCAGCTCCGACCGGCGTACATATCCAGCCTGTCCATCTCCAAGGGGTCCGGAAGGTAACGCTGCATCCCCAAATCAGCAGCTCTGTTTACCTCCTCCTTGTCCACAAATAGTGCTCAGTTCAAGGCTGCTTTAAAAAGCCATCCAAAGCTGCAGCCAGCCCGCCACCACAGCCTGGCTTTGACTGTGATCTTGGCTGGATACACTGGCAAGGGACACGCCGGGTCACCCAAACCTACCTCCAGCATTCCTCCATATCCCTGCACACACGCTGCTGTTGGATCAGGGACTGATTGTCTGAACTGCACCGGAGCGCACATACCACACTTCCATCTTCAAACCGTCATCTTTAAATTCAACTTTTCTGTTCACTCGCATCCCCTGACATTATATCAGTGTCTGCTGTGTACATTGCGTGTATATAGACATGCTGGTGATCACGCTGAGAATTATCTGTGATTTATTATTTCTTTTAAAGCGCTGAGATTGCGCTGACAGCATGCACAAAACACACACGAAAAGGCGCAAAATGACAGAAGATGCCCGGTACTTACGATTTGAGGGGGTTCTGCACCGCTGTGGCCATTTTGGTATAGTATGATAGAATGCAACACCGCAGAGCCCGGTATTGTACATGTAATGTAGCAGCTATTTCAATTTCATTCATTCTCTGGGGCTGCGGCTGGAGCGAGCCAGCCAATGGGAAACGGGAGCGCTCAGTGACAGCTTCAGGGAAGTGTAGTTTTTTGCGCATGTCTGCTTGTCACACGACGAAGCGGTGGGTACTACAAGTACCAGAGGGGATTGCAGTGCCACTGGACGACAGGCCCGCCTCGGACCTGTAAGGGCAAAGCCATCCCCCATCCCAATTTATAGAGGGGGTCAAAAAAACGTTTAGGTATGTTGCATGGATGGCTGTGAATCTATAACTGTCTAATCCGGTGATAAATTAGATTATGAGAATACATTTAGCTTTCAAGGTAAGTTTTAATTAAAATAGGTAGGAATATGAATGCAAATGAAGGTAATTACCTACCAGTAAGGTTCCCTCTGAAAACTTCTATTACACAGATATTAAAGTGTTAAATAATGCTGAGTGACGTTAACAGAATATTAAGATATTTACTGGCACTAATGGTAAAAATATGTAAAATGTAATATAAAATCATCTTTTATTTCAGTAGCATGATCTCGCATTGAAAAATTTAGAAAAGTTGTATTCCATTTTTATTCCATTTTTTTTTAAGTAGCAACATAGGCATTTTGTAGAGAAATAATTATTTTTTCACAAAAATCACCCGTGGCAGTGGCGCTTCTTCAATGAATAGTGGGGTGGACGAGCCTCTCCTTCTGTCATTTCCACCCCACTTCCCTAAGCAATTAGAGTGCAGGAAAATCTCTGACATTTTGAGGTGGGATATATGCAGTTCATTCATGCATAGAGCACCTGGTCTCCCCATTCTCAGCTGCAAAAGCAGACATGTGGACTCCAAATCCCTATTGACTACGCATGCATTAAAACTCTGGAAAATGTCTTCAGTGTGCTATAAAGGGGTGTTCCATTTATAATCTGGTGCAAATGCTCCACCCTTTCTCATGTCGGCCTGAGCAACTTCCAATATGGCCCATATCAACAATCACCATTGGTTTGTGGCACAGTTGTTAGTACTCCTGCTGCTTATAATCTCCTTTTACCAACAGGACAGCATTCTTCTTCTATACAATCTGACGCTGATCTTTGACTATTCCACTATGCACAGTCTCTCTAGATCTTCCAGAGACCCCAGTTCTCTCTTATGTTCTTTTCATCCACAGATTTTTTTGTAGGATGTAGGTCTAGGGACTGAGATGGCCATGGAAGATGGCTTGATTTTGTGTCTGATTAACCATTCCTGTGTTGATCTAGCCATACTGTATGTTTTGGATCATATTCCAACAGAAAAACCCAGTGTCCCACAATCAGATTACCAGGAGAGTACACCAGATTTTTATTTTGAATCTGCCAATATTTCATGAGTTCATGATGCCATGTGCTTTAACAAGGTCACCAGGGGCTTTGGAAGAGAAACAGGCCCACAGCATCACAGATCCTCCACCGTACCAAACAGTGTGCATGAGCGGCTTTTCCACATATTTCTTTTCTTTTTACTTCAACCCCCATTAGCTGCAGTTCCTTGCAGCTACTCTTCCAGGAGTCCATCCATTCAGAGTAAACAACACAAAATACACAACAAAAACAAATATAGATTAAAAAAGAAATGAAGGTCATAGATCAAAACAAAAACAATAATAAAAAAACTGCTGTTATGAAATAAATGTTTAACATATACAGAGATACTGTAGTATATACATTTATGCAGCACATATACAATAAACTGCATATCAAACATACATAATCAATGTGAAATATTATAGGATTGATAAAATCATTCAAGATGGTCCCTTTTCTTGAAAATACCTTCTCAAAACTCTTCATAATTCATTGTTCTGATAAATGTCTATAATGACTTTGGGTAAGGTCTTCCATCAATGAGGCTGACCTCCTCAAAGAATCAGGATGAACTTCTGGTTGTGTAAATCTACCTTCGGTTGTGTGTCTGGTTTGATAATTATTCCCATTAGTACTAAAAAAATAATTTAGGATATATTGTCCATGGCTGCTTTGAAGTCATATATTTTTTTTACAAATTAGATCATTTTAAAAATAAACTTGAATTCAACCTTTAGCCAGACCAATCTAATATGCATCTTATTAACATTACTTCTGAAAGCCGATCTGAGTGTGAACCGAGCTGTTTTATTTTAAAATGTTTGTAGTTTTTGTATCGTGCCCCCCGAGGCCCCCGACTCCACAGATGAACAGTAATTAAACTGAGACAAAAAAAAGAGATTTATCAGAGGTATGAAACACATTTACATCACAGCCAGGCCTCTTCCTATTTTGCTTATCAATTTATCAGTATGTTTTTTCTATGATAAATGACTTTCCAGTACAACATCTTCTTTTACTTGGTCTCATCCTTTGTTTCATATAAACCCACATGGAGTGTTTGTTGCCCAGAAGCTCATCCTCAGTGTCATCTTACCAAACCTCACAGCTCCAGTTAAATTTCCATTAGAGATTAGCAAACTCCAAATGTTTATATTTGTGATGGTAGGTCAGAGAAGTTTATTTTCTGACATGCCTCCCAAACAACCAGTTGGCAAGTAGATAATGTCTAGTAGTTGTTATGGAGACTAGGTGACCCCAAAACGATACCCTTTGCTCCAGTTCTCTAACAGTGAACACTGGAGATCTTTAAGCTCCCTAAACATCCTGATCAGTGTGGAAGATAGCAAAATAAATCTGATTTTTCTGCCAGCGTAGTGGCCAGAGGCTGAAAAGAATTGGCCTTTGTGTCACATCATACTGATACCCCAGGGAAACAGGAAGTGAAGGGTAACTAATTAGAAGGTCCTGAAAACTCTTGTCAACATAAAAGGTAAAGCATGAATTTAAAAAGAAATCTTCAGTTACATGTAATTTCAAGGGGTATACCAACAAGATAACCATTGTTTTTAACAAGATAACCGCTGGTCACACGATCACCACTGGTTATCTGGTTAAATAAATGTCCTAAATTAAAGGATGGATCTTTGCCAAATTTTCAGAATGAGATTATGTTCTGCAATAAAACATTTTTCTGAAGGCATTTTACACATCTTTACCAGGAGGGCCAACAAATGTGGCTGGGCAGTGTATATTAAGTGATGACATGTTGATTGACCATGCTTTATTTCATTATCTATGAAGTCTGGCAAGAAGCATCCTAAATTATTAACTAATCAGTGATGATGGTTTGAGTCTAGTTCTGTAATTAATTCTTTCAGACTTGTGTCTGCACAGGATTAGCCCCAAGCAAAACCCTCTCCTAAGCTCTTCATGACTCCATACATATTCCTCCTCACACAAGACCTCTTTGACTTGTTTTCTGGCCTGATGATGAATCTGGGCAATTTAATTTAATGTAACTTGCAAACCAATATTTTAATAATAATGGGTAATAATCAGGAAGGAAGGAAGGAAGGGAAAGTCATACAGAGCCCAGTGAGGTCTAACATATAGAGTTGATGTCAGATTTCCTCTCTTTCTATGTCATGTTAGAAGCAGTGGCGCCACTCTAAAGCCATTCAGTGACATGTGATATTTATAGATCAGTGCTAACAAATATTTAATGAACATTAGCAACCAGCTCAAACATGACAGCACTGCTCTACTAAAATAGTCTCTGATGGTTAAATGGAAACTTTGATTTTGCTTAGGTGGCTGTAATTGTGTGTTGTGTGTTGCTTTTATAAAATATACATGTTTGAGAATGTTAAAGCAAATATATAGACATAAACTGCATTTTGTCTGTCTGCATATGTCAGTTAGGAGTAAACATGTGGGCCACATTTTTCTAAATTCATGCGTTGCTATTGCTTGGTTTCTGTAGTTTTGTGAATGGCAAAGTTGGGTGTTATACTATATTTGACCACACGGTGGTGCTCATGCAGCGTGCACAGATGCATCAAAGACGCTCCGGATGTCACATCTTCGAGTGTTTCTTGCGTCCACTCCTACTTTGGCAAGTTATTTTAGCATAAAACCAAACAGCACTCCTCAGAGCTCAATTCCATCCATCCATCTATTTTCTATACCCTCTTATGCGCGGACGATCGTGGAGACAAATTGTGTTCTGAGTAGCTGAAACTGTAATTCTCACTTAGAAGAACAGCGTGATGGAAGTATGCTTCCAACGTCCTACCTATTATATGATAGTTTGACTTGCCATACCTTACGGTGCTTGCGCCCCTGGGACTCTTGTGATTGACAGATAGTCATGCTGAACTTTCGTTTTGCTTTCTGGCGTGTCCACTATGTTTTGAATATTTAAAGGACGATGTCAGAAATACTGATGAAGGAAATGGAGAGTCTATCGATCGGCCCAGTGAAGCCGGAGCAGCTGAGGGACGTGGCCCAGAGCTTCCTGCTGGTGGACGAACAAGAAAACCTGCAGGTAAAGTTAGCCGAGCTAATGCTAACTGTTAGCTGTTTGGCTAAAGAGGAGCTAACACTCCCGCTAATGTCGGCCCATACCCCAAGTTACTGCATATAGAAATATGTTTTTTAAAGCTTTTAGAACACTCAAAAACTCTTGTTAGATTTGGAAAGTTAGCTTGTTCTACCTTTTCGCTCTTTACAGACATTTATTCAAACATGCAGCAACGTGAAGTCGGCTGTTTATCATGAGTAAGCCTTAGACAATGCTATAAAATGAGATCTAAACAGCAGATGAAGGAGAGGCATGTTGACCTATCATTAGGGAGAGTACCTGGTGAATCACAGAGAGCCTCCATCACCTTGTGTTGTTACAGATGATCAAAGTGCATCAGATAAGGACTTTAACTTATCTAAACATGTTAAAACTCAGCAGCACTTTGCTGATAAATATAGCTGCTCAGTCCCCGTTACTTATTAAGTAATCACGGGAGCCAGGGATCTCAAGCTGCAAAGTAAATGATCAACTCTGCAGACACAGATTTCTGCTTAATCCCATCTCTCCTCCTCCAGGTACAAAATGAGGCTGAGTTTGTGGAGAGGCTCAGCTGCGTGGATGTCGCCGGGGTCAAGGTCCTCTCCATCTTTGGCAACACTGGCGATGGCAAGTCCCACACCCTCAACCACATCCTGTTTGGGGGCGAGAGTGTGTTCTACACCTCCAAGTCCCCCAGCTCCTGCACGGTGGGGGTGTGGGCGGCTTACAATCCCACCCTGAGCCTGATCTCTCTGGATACAGAGGGTCTGTTGGGAGCAGCGGCCAATCAAAACCAGAGAATGCGTCTCCTTCTGAAGGTAAATTAAGAGGTTTCTAGTTGGGCTTGAGGGTTTAAATCACTAAGCTGTTTCTGCCAAAGGTAATACACAAACCTACATCCTTGTTGCTTTGATGACAAAGCAAAAAAAAACGAAAACCTGTGAGGTGAGGAGAGCATTGATGATAGGAGCAGCCAAGAGACCCATAGTTACTCTGGAGAAGCTGCCGAGATTTTGCACTCCACAAATCTGACCTTTAAGAAAAATGGTGAGAAGAAATCCATAAGATGTTTGCCCCTAACCATGTAGGGGGCGCTGCAGATATATGGAACTAGGTGATCTGGTCAGCTGAGAACAGCTATATGTGGAGGAGAACTAACACTGCACATCATCTAGATGGTCAAGCATGGTGGTGGCAGCATCACGATGTGGGTAGTGAAGCTACAGAGTTAGGGATGGTTACCGAATTTGATACTTTTATAGGCTCCGACCAAATTCCGTTAGTACTACTGTGTACCTATTCACGTAAAATGAAATGGCGCCATGTTTTGGTACCTAAACGCGTCATTGTGACACTGAGGCGGACATGAACACAGCATTGCACGCACAAGAGCATAATGACATCAGGAGCCGCTGGTACCGTCAACAAAGCATGGCTGACAGAAAGCGCTCGAAAGTATGGCTCCGCCTTTCAAAATGCGATGCAGATTACGCTTGCTGCAATATTTGTGATGTGACGTGTAAGACCGGCGGCGGGAATACTTCTAATCTGGGGAAGCATCTGCTGAAGAGTGCACAACTTTCATCAGCCTCACCGCTACAACTCCTGTATTCGGCACCGTCAGCACGCCAGCATCCGTTAGCGACTCGTCGCCTGCAGCCAGCAATGTGGGAGAAGAAATGTTTGAAACAACCGAGATGTTACAGTACAAACTGCTGGATGCTGTTTTGAAATATTCATTAAAGTTTATATATTGAGAAATAAATATGTTAAATTGGAAAATGTTTTTGATTTTTGTTATTAGACAAGTTAACATTTATTACCAAATAAACACTCAAAAGTACCAAAGGAGGAAGGCCGGCCGTCTTTGAGTTTGTTGCCCCCCGATCCAGAGAAGACGACACCAAGTAATCCCGTTTTATTTTATTTCTATTAGAAATAGCTTGAGCAGGATAGATTTTAGGGCGATTTAGAATCACCACTTATAGTCCAATGTGTTCTAAGTTGTATGAGCATCCAATGTCTTACTGAAACCTTGATTGCTGATGGACTCTGAAAGCCGCTGCGCTTTGAAGCTTTGTGTGTCTCGCCGTGTTTGAAGACCTGAGCGCAGACTCAGGTGGACTTAAAGTTGGACTGCTAGAACCTCATGGTGGAATACTCACTGTTTCATCGTCTTCACTCTTCGTGGTTTTCCACTGGTTGCCGCCGAAACGTTTTACCACCCTTTGTGTTTCACTGAGCTCCAACTTTGGGGGTTTTCTGACTGCAGCCTGGTGGAGGCCAAGGGGCTCCCTATGTGATCGTATTGCTGTCTGCTGGTTACATGTTTCACATTCCAAGTTAACCCAAAGCTTTGCTCCTTTACCATTTTCGCCCATAAACTGCTGGCTTGATTTCATACTCACTCAATGCTGTTTTACCTTGTTTAGTTAGTTATTTTAGCACTTTTTTGTTGAATTTTGCATGCTTGATTAGGTGAAGATTAATGAATCAGAATAGCGAGGTGTTTCAGGGCTGTTGATTTAATAAATATTCATGTTGATAAAGAGAAAGCGTTTGTGTTTATTTTGAGCAAGAGTGGTTTATCCCCCACCTTCAGTGAAGCGGTTAAATAAACAGTGACATTTAGTGGTTTTGGTTAATAATGATCAATTATTAATGAGAATTAACTAATTGTAGTTATTAAGAGCTTTGAGCCCATAATCACAACACCAGAGGACATCTCTGATTTCTATTCATAAGCAATGATTTCTGGTTAAGAAATTATTTTACCGAATCACTATTTTTAATTATAATTTTTGATAAATATTAATTAATATATCACTTTATGATATATTCTAGTCTCCGCTGACGTAATGTTGTCTGTAGGTTATATTTTTACAAAATCAACAGAAGCGTGTATTTATTTAGTCTGTTGTTAAAGAAACTTCAGGTTCCAGGAAACGGTTTAGTGTTACATCCACATATTTATCTTTGTCTTTCCATATTTATCAGCTTCTCTCCATCTGTCTAGCTTTATTAATCTATCTGTCTTCATCTTTATCTATTGGTGCTGGTATAACTATTGAAACTCTTAATCAGGATTAATATCACTGCTATGTGCAAAAATCAGCCATGAAGTTTGTGTTTTGTACTTTTAAAGTACTTCTATATGAACAAAAGTGTAATAACGTCTGGTTTGCAAACAATTCAAACAAGATAAGCTGCTCATTAACTGCAATATCCTAAAGTAAATACATGTTTATTGTGGTGTAATAGTTAATCAGATGTTTAAATAAACAAGTGAATAAGGAACCAGAGCAAATGAATATGAACAATTTACAGTCTCTGACATTCAGTTTGACTTCGTTTGTTCACTTCCTCCTGATGCACGCGTGAAGCGACAGAGCGGCAAACGCCACGACCTTACATCAAGACTTCAATAGGCGTGCTCCTCCGCCATAACTTGGCAACGATATAGTTCCTCTCCTGCCACAGTAAATTGATAACGCGTGAACACGTCCAGGCGTTTGATAATTTACTACCAGAGGGGGCGGGAGGTCCTGTTGCCGGGGGCAACGCCCAGCTTGGACAACGGTAGCAGAAATGCTGTAGTTTGTTCTTTTTATTGATATTCTTTATTTGTCTTTTCTGATTCCTGCGTTGCATTAAAGGCGTGTCTTCCTGTTTCTTCAGTGACTGCCAAGCGAGCTGTTCCTTCACTAGGTGAACACACATGTTCTCTTGTGTTTGCCAGGTTTTGGCCGTGTCTGATATCGTAGTCTATCGCACACGGGCAGAGCGCCTCCATAACGACATGTTCCAGTTCCTGAGCAGTGCGTCGAGGGCCTACCTGAAGCACTTCACCCGAGAGCTGAAGGCCCTGTCCAGTCGGTGTGGCCTGGACGTCCCCCTGTCCTCTCTCGGGCCTTCGGTCATCGTCTTTCAGGAGACTACACACACTCAGCTGCTGGGCCACGGTATGGGGCTACATAGTGAGCTGCTTTTGTAACTTTTGGTTCCAGTTCGCTTTTTAAAGGTCATCATCTTTCTTTCCTGATGTAGATTCGAAGGGGCCCGGTTATGCCGACACTCTCCTTCAGAAGCGCTTCCATGACCTGAGTTTGGGGACGGAGGCCTTCAGCTCGGTCCAGTACGTCGGCACCCAGACCATCACTCCCCCCACGGATTACAGCAAGCTGCTGGAGGCCGTCAGGCAGCAAGTGAATAACACTCACACACGCTCCGCCCGGCAGCCGGGAATCGTGTTTCATGCTCTAGAAGTGAGTGGTTTGAGCGGAACAGATAAATCAGAAAGTTTGCAGGTTTTAATTATTCCTCTGGGTAGTTTCTCCTCAACTTCTGTTTAAGCTTTCATCCTATTTTTATTTCCACTTTTTCTCCCTCTGAGATTTTTCCCCCTTTATGTCTCCCAGGCTCTGAGTGAGCGTTTCTGTGGGGAGCTGTCAGATGATAAGATGACGCTGTACTCCTTCTTCCCTGACGAGTACTTCACCTGCTCCTCTGTGTGCCTCAGCTGCAAGTAAGATGGTCTACAGCCGTAAACGTCACTGCTTTCTGGAGTTTACTGAAGTTCAAGGATAAACATTTCATCGGTTTTGAGTTATTTTATTATAAACCAGAGCAGATTTAGGCAAAGTTTCAGTAGTTTCTCAATGGGATTAGAATTTGGGGACTTTCTAGTCTCCAAACGTTTGGGTCCCTGAGACACTCGGTTCTTATTTTCACCTTGTGAGGTTTTTTTCTGCATCATGCTGGAAAAAGTATCGTTTATCCCCAAATTCCTCCTGGACCTTATGGCACAGGTGCGTTGATGGGTGTTTAGATCCTGTTCTTTATCAACGTCAGTGTTTTTTTTTGGCAAAATTATGTGAATCCACTCCCTTGAACACGAGGAGACCTCTCACATGACCCCAAAACAGTCTCAAGAGGGCTACATTGAGGAAATGAATCTTCCTCCAGTCCTGTCCAGTCCAATCCTGGTCCTTTCTGCAGAGTGTCGGTTTGTCCATGAGCAGCGACGAGGTGGTTGGATGCTGCCCTATGTCGACCCCAGGCCAGCGTCCATAGGTCTCCGCCTCACCCAACAACCCATAACTGAGCAAGCTCTTCACTGGCGGCAATTCCTTATCTTAATCCTTATTAGGAGGTATTCCTGACACTAACTGGAGGTACTGAGCCTTTCGTCACAATCTTAGAACCTCTCTCCTGACATTTCTGGATGATTTGAGGAACCATTTTTTTGGGTGTACTCCTACTAGAAGCAACATCATTGCTGATGAAGCCCTTTTGATTCAAAGCAATAATAACTGCACGTTTCCTTGATGGTAACCATTAAGGACAATAGAAGAACCATTACAGGCACCAGTCCATTTTGAAGCAGCTGTTCTGCTCCGTTCCTGTGAGCTGATGATGGCAGCATTAAATGATGCCAGCAGGTCATTTTGTGGCGGGGCTAAAACACAAGGCAACTAAATTTTGTCTAATTTTATTAATGTAGCAACAAAGAATCAAAGCAAAGTGTCACTATGAAAACTTCAACTGTAAAGTTTGCAAAAAAGACTCAAACCTTTTGGCGACAAGACGTTTTCAGACGTGGAAAGTGAGTGTAAAGAAATCCCTTTTTATTTTATTAGTTGTAGTTCTGACTCCAATAAATTAGGAAATTGGATAAAGGTCAGCTGTAGGTATTGTTCAAATGAAAGTTTTATTTTTTTTAAATCTCATAAATCCTGACAGTTGTTCTTATGATTTTCCTTTTGGCTTCCCCTTGTAAAGCCTCATTAAACCATAATGTTGAGCCAAGTGGACAAAATAAAACATTTCAACAGAAATGCCCTCCTAATTTACTCTAAACTTTTATCTATCTATAGCATCCGTTGTAAAAACGGCATGAATCATCTAAGAGACCGGGTCCCACACATGGCAGATGGACTCTGCCAGTTTGCACATCAGTACAACAACAAGGTCCTCATCTGTAAAGTAAGTCTACAGCGAGCTTCTGTTCTTCCGGTCTCTGTGTGGAGGCCTAGTTTGTTTACCTGCTTTCTGTTTAACTTTATTATATCTCCAGCGGTGCTATGAAGGCGGCAGAGAGGTGATTGTTGTGCCCAAAACCTCAGCTTCCTCTGACAACCCGTGGTTTGGGCTGGCCAAGTACGCCTGGTCAGGGTATGCAGATACACACACACAGTCACGCTACTCTCTCTGCTTTTCAGCCAGTTAGTTTCTGATTATTTCTTCTTGTTTGCCTTCGTCTCTTAATTTAGATATGTGTTGGAGTGCGCTAGCTGTGGCGTAATCTACAGGAGCAGGCAGTACTGGATGGGCAACCAGGACCCTGAGAGCGGGGTGGTGCGGTCCGAGGTCAAACACGTCTGGGAGGATGTGAGATAATGATCTTATCTGACAAATATTAAGGCATCCATAATTAAAACAATAGAAGAATTTCTCCAGTTTATGTTCAACATATTTTAATCTGTAATCAACAAAAAGTTGCCATAGAGCAGATTTAACAATCCAGAGATGATCAACGTATTTCGACATGGTGCTCTTCCTCAATGTCGGATTCCTGCGTCTTCTTTTAGTCCGACACCTTTCTGACCAACCACCGGAACGCAGCTCAGAGGGTCCTGGACGGGATGAACTATGTGATCCAGTCAGTGTCTGAGTATGGGACCGGCCCCACCAAAGCGGTCACAGCCTGGCTCACTGACCAGGTGGCTCCTCCATACTGGAGACCCAACGCAGAGATCACTGTGAGTATGAAGAACTAAAGCAGAGATAAAAGAGAAACACGGTTCTGGTCACATTTGTTGGCGCCCCTGGTAGAGATGTGTAACAAGCCTTAAAGTACATTTATTGTTTTTTGCTGTGGCCTAAATTAAAATATTTATTCTGTGTAGAAAAACATTGAGATCGTCTCTGTTACTGGATCCTTTCTTATGCTCTGCTTTCTTCAGCTCAGCTCAGCCCGCAGAGTTTTATTTTAAATTGTCTGGTATAAAGAGTTCATGATTCCATGCACTCTTAACAAGGTTCCCCGAGCATTTGGAAGAGAAACGGGCCCACAGCAACACGGGTCCTGTACCATACTTAGCTGGGATGATGCTGTGTTTTACCCCAGAGCCACCAGGAGTGTTTGCTGCTGAGTAGATCATGCTTGGTCTCATCAGACAAAACCATATGGTGCCAGGTAAAGTCCCAGTGGAGTTCATGTTTGATGGTAGGACAGATAAGTCATTTTCTGGCGTTATTCAGCCGGTTCACATGCAGATATCATGTAGCGGTCGTTATGGAGACTTGGTGACCACTC
The DNA here is from genome assembly GCA_036173005.1 of Crenichthys baileyi. Lineage (NCBI taxonomy): Eukaryota > Metazoa > Chordata > Actinopteri > Cyprinodontiformes > Goodeidae > Crenichthys > Crenichthys baileyi. The sequence continues at coordinate 74,100 of JAHHUM010001598.1, read as the reverse complement.
TGCTGCACTTTTCTAACAGTGAGATTGGATTTTTAACCTTGCTTATTAACCTGCTCCCCAGGCAAGGTGATGACATAAATATTAGGGATGTAATGGTACACATTTTTCTAAAGAACGTATTTAGTACAGCCCAGTCAGTTCTGTACCGATCAAATACAGCCTGTTTTATACCTGATCACATGCTGAATGTTTATGTGGAACCAAGTGCGCAATGCGACGTTTTGTAGCGCAGCTTTAAAAAGTGACACCAAGACAAAACAGAGCGGACTCCCAGCCATCGCTAACTCTGCTGTTTGAGAATGTTAAGGCTTCTCAGTGGAGAAAGGAAGGTGTACCGAACCAAAACTTTATGTCAGAGTACACATCTCTCAGCAGCAATAAGGTATGTCGCTCGCTCTGGACTGAACTGAATTTTTCTCCTGAAACAACGTCACACTAAATGGAAACATCACAGATACTGGAGAAAAATCTGCTGATGTCAAAATGGCCGTCTGTATAGCAGCCAGTTACTTCAATCTCTCTACATGTATAAAATGCTAATCTCTGATCAGCTGCCATGCTGCATTCAGGTACAACTGTTACACTAGGGTATTGAAATATGAAAACAACTCCATAGTGATTTAAACATGCTTTATTCTTAAACATGGGCTCAGTCTTGTTTAAGTTTCAGAACATAATAAAATCTAATTTTAGAAAAATTAAAAAACATTTTTATTAGGGATGCACCGATATAAAAATTCAGGCCGATACCAATATCCGATATTAATATCGCTGTTATGGCCCATAATATATATTATATATCATATACATCTCACTACCCTTTCAACACCGTGAAAAAACGACGACACAGTTAAACATCCTACAGTCCTCACTGCATCACCATCACTGTCACATGACCAGACAACTACCACATGGCCAACCCCTCCCCTTCCTCTCCAGAAACCCAATCAGCAACAAGATGGTAATAAATATCGGTTACTTGTATAACACCAGCCGATACCGATATATAACACCATTGCCAATATATCGCGCATCCCTAATTTTTATTACCACTGAATGTAGTAAAAAAATAACCATATCTTTTTATTTATTTTTTCCTGATTGAAGCGTACCGAAAACATGCCAAACCATGACCTTAAAACCCGAACATGTACTGAACCGTGATTTCCTGTATACCGTTTCACACATAATAAATGTGGTTCGTTGTGCAGCCTTGTGGTCAATGGCTAAAACAAATCTGTATTATATCATATTTCTTCCCCAAGGAAACAGAAAGTCTAATTAGAAGGTTCCAGAATCTCTGATTACCTTAAAAATGTCATTTATAAATTAAAAAAGTGCCTCAGTTATATTTATTTTAAGGAGACTGTTAGGAGGACAAACAAATGTGCCACCAGGGATTTTGTTGAAAACAATTATTCCTTCATAATATTTGTCATTCCTTAACATTTTTCCTTGAATGCGTCAATAAACGTTGTTAGGATGTTTCTATGGTTTTCATTGTAAAGTTATGTTGCTGCAACAGATTAATTTATTTTAAGGGTTTTTGCACATCTTTATTAGAGGCTGCCAATAAATGTGCTCAGCAATGTACGTCCCAAATGATGTGACCTGCAGCAAGTGTTGCTTTAATGGGCTATTTTACACTGATAATATCAATGCATGTCCGTCTATATCTCCCTCCTTTTCTTCAGGCCTGTTATGGGTGTCAGAAGGAGTTTGAGGAGGCAGAGAGGAAGCATCACTGTCGATCATGCGGCGAGGGTTTCTGTCATCCCTGTTCCAGCCACAGGATGCCGGTGCCTGAGAGGGGCTGGGGCAACAGTCCTGTCCGAGTGTGTAAGACCTGCTACAGGCAGGGAGGACCTCCTGACACCAACAGCCAGGGTAAGAACCATGCAGCCTATCAGTGAGTCTAATACTGGAGCTACAACTAGGTTACCTGATGATGACACTGTTTGTGATCCTTGGAATGTACTTTTGCTTTTCATTAGTGTATAAAGTGGAGCCTCGTGGTCTGATAGCTCGCAGGGTGACGGAGGTGGCCCAGTCTACAGTGGATATGGTCACCACAGCTTTGGACTACCCGCGCTGTGAGTCCTGCTACCTCTTTCTCATTGCATAGTGCCTTAGGTGATATTAGAAGGGACTTGTACAACATTGGACAGTGTGGGATTTAATGGGCAATCTGGTCTCTATTAGCCCCGTTTTAGAAGGTTTTATATGATGCAGATGCACAATGTCTGGAGAACCAAAGATACACAATTAACAAAATAAGATTGGCAAAACTTTAACCTTTTATTTGTTAACCTGAAAGAATGTATCTGCAAATCACATGGGGGGCACAGTCCAGGAATTCTGGGACATTTGAATATTCACTTACAACCTGAGAGCTGCAGAAGCAGCCACTGTTGTTCCTCGGGATCTAGGTCCGTGACAGTAGTCTGTTCCAGTAGAACAAAATGACCGTAAAGTTAATCAAACCCAGTAACTTCTGCAGTGCAGAGGTATTCATACACCCTGAATATTTTTCACATTTGTGATGTCACAACCACAAACATCAGTCTATTTTAGTAGCATATTGTCTGACACACCAACACAAAGTGGTGCATAATTGTGCTGGGAACAGAATATGATGGATGGTTTCAGGATTTTTTACAAGCAAAGTCTGGACTTCCGGGTTATCGTCATGGTTTTCGTCCTGCTAGAAGGTGAAGCTCCGCCCCAGTTTAGTCTTTTTCAGCATTTAACAGGTTTTCTTCTGGGATTGCCCTGTGTTTAGCTCCATCCACCTTCCCGACTCATAATGTGTCCCTGCTGAAGAGAAGCATACCCACATCATGATGCTGGCACCGCCATGGGGATGAAGTAGTGAAGACGGCGTTGAATGTTTTCTACCACACATGGTGTTTAGCATGTAGGCCGAAAAAGTTCAATTTTGTCTTTGGTCTTTATCTAATTTACAAGTATCTACTATTTTGTGTTTGCGTCACATGAAATCCCACTGAAGTACGTTGAAATTTGTGTTTTGTTGCTTGACAAAACATGAAAAAGTCCAGAGACTGAACATGACCTTTTCACACGTCTCCATCTGCTGTTAAGTGGGACTAAACATGTCACAATTTGTCCAGATCAGATAAGTGTTTGAATGAACAGAAATAATTCCAGCTGAAATCCATGAACGTTGAATTTGTTTTACTATTCTCTCCTCAGCTTTTGTTAAGGACGTGGCTCGGCCAGACTACTGGGTCCCGGACCACAACATCACCCAGTGCCATCAGTGCTCAAAGACCTTCACCCCAGCCATGTCTAAGCACCACTGCAGGGCCTGTGGGCAGGGGGTATGCGGCCCGTGCTCCGCTCACATCAAACCAGTGCCCTCCCGTGGGTGGGACCACCCAGTCAGGGTGTGCGATGGCTGCTTCGCCCGCACTGACACTCTGTAACCGCCACCAGTCAGAAAAACGTTTCAGTCTTCCTCAGGTGGTCCCACTCAGCACTATAAATCCCAACACCGCCGCTCCAAGAAACAAAGAGTGATCGACCCAACAGCACCAAGACACTAAACTGGAATCAGCTTTCCTTTCTTGGGAACTAAATAGGAGCCATAGAGGCTTGGTATGAACACTGTGAGGGGTGGTAACTGTCTGCACTGACAAAGTTATCTACTTCGCTATTATCTGCCTTTATTGTACAAACTGATTCTGGATCAGTTATGAGATGTAATTCCAGCCACAGATCACTTCTACTGCAGCCCCAACCATCAGTCAAACAGCTCCGAGGCAAACTGGATCAAAAACAAGCTGGACGTTTTCCTTTTAACAGACTGTTTTTAAAATTTAAGACATTCATCTCCTTGGTTCTCATTAAATCACAGCAGAACTTAAACTCTTAACATCACTTTAGATTGTTGTTTTCACCCTTCTTGCAGCAGGCTGCTCAACCTTATCTGGAATTAAAAACTAGCCAAAATAACAAGAGAACAAGTCAAAGGGATGTTTAATTGTTTGATGGACACTGTTAAATTCCCTAAATCCACAGAAAGCATCGTCTTGGTCTCTCGTTTGATTTATTTGCACAGACTAGGAGAGCAGAGATTGTGTGTTTTCTGTTATTATAAATGAAAATCTTTGAGTAGGAGAAATAGAGTTTGGGGTGTTGTGGTTTAAATAGAATGATCCGCTGCAGCGTGTGCCTTCATGGGTATATTACTACTCAATTAAACATGTAATTTGTGCTTAATTATGGAATTTCGTTTCACTTATAGCCTTGATCATCAAACCCATTTACAGCTGTATCTGCTATATTGTGAAAGGGGATGAGAGTGAAATCAATATTTTAGCATATTTAGAGATTCCAGTGGGTAAAAACACCCTGAGTACTAGGGTAGATTTACTTCTCCTCAGAAAGATAATGCAGCTGCACTAAACCAGAGAAGCAATCTCATTTAATCACATGTATAAATATAACATTGACATTACAAGTTTGATTGAAAACCTACAGCTTTTTGTGTCACAGGTTCATGCTTTAGTTTTTCTATTGTGTAAAAATACAGTTTTTATTCAATTCTGGCAATTGAAACTCTTGACTTTGGTCTTAAATAAAATGGCATCAACCAAATAAAGACAAGAAAAACATTTTCTCCTTAATTCGATTTACTTTATTTGTTTAGTGCCGATTCACTACACATGTGGTCTTTGGGGACAAGTGGATCCAGTTTAAATGCAGAAATATTCAGTTAATTCAGTCCAATTACAGACTCCAAGTCAATGACATACATTCCAGTTCAATCCTATTACAATGCTGTCAATTTGGGTTTTTCATTCCAATTGGTAAAAAAGTTTTCTTTCTAATGGAAATATTTGGTTCGAATCCATGATTTGTAGCAATCTCTCCCTCTGAACAAGCATGTAGCTGGACATTTGAGAGATCAACTTTGCAGCAGTTTCTAAAACTGAGCACGCATGTTGCAACAGTGGAGCAGGTAACTCCCCTTTAACAGGAAATATCCTCCAGCAGAACCTTCCTGCAGAATTTGCCGCAACCCACTGGGGGATGGGTTTGAGAAAACGCACAAAAAAACTAAAAGGCACTGATCCAAAAGTACTTTGTTAAAGAAAAGTACACGTGACAAAAACAATAGCTCCTTCAGTGGCTTCATTTATGAGAGAAACGCTGCTAAACACGTAAGTTCTGGGCCAGAAGTGAAATCAATGGATGTAATACCCGAGTACATCTAAATAGTCCCAGCAATTGCTCCTTCATTTGCATTTTCTAGGGGAGAGACAGGATTAAACACAGACAGACGTGGTCAATGGTCATCTATAGAAAGTTCAGTTCAAAAATACTTTCATGATCCCAAAGGGAACTCAGATGTTGCAGTGACTCATTATGAAAGTTGAATTTGTGCTTATTATGTCCAGATTAGTTGAATATAAAGTATGGCTCCCTGACACTGAATCACAGCTTGGCAGAATAAAGCATTTCAAACCAGCTGATGCACAGATTATGTTTATAAAACAACCATCTGACTATTTGATCAAAAACTGCGTCCTCTTCTGGTGATGTTGTGTAACTGTTTATGTTCAAGCGATCTGTAGTGGTCGTTATTGAGTCAGCTCAGTGACTCGTTTGGTTTTGTTTTGGCAGTAGGTTTGATTCACTTTGGATTAACAGTTGAAGAGCTGTCTTTACAAAATACACCACAAGGTAAGCTTTATCCCATTTGTGATTTAAAAAGTTTGATCGTTTTACGTTGTTTGACCTGCATCTCTTCCTTTAATGCACCCAAGGCCTTGCAAAAGTAGTGTCGTTGAACCTTTCTCACATTTTTGTCACAGTATGGCCACAAACTTTAGCATATTTTATTGGCATTTTATGTGATAGACTGAACACACATACTGCATAGTTGCCTGGTTTTCAAAGCTTTTCAAAGATCACATTTGGAACTGTGGCATACATTTGTATTCAGCCCCCTTTAGTCTGATACCACTGAATACATCCAGTGCAACCACTGCCTTTTAGAGGTTTTGAGCAGCATTGGGGCATAAAACAAGATTACAAAACAATCTATGTTTCTTTTTTAACGTATGAGACAACTGTAAACCTACCAGACACGGCTGTCAACCTAAGCTGACAGGCCATGCAGGGAGAGAGGTGCCTGGGGCTCTAAATACATGATGTCAGAAAGTTCAAAGGGCAGGAAAACTTATGGGAGAGTATGTTCTTTAAATACTCTGTGTGGGTTTGAATTTTACAATCAGAAACATCAGACCGGAGAAACTGCTGGCACTGAGTGTTGCCATCGATTCAGTCACACCACAATGTCTTCAACCCTCTGACCTACAACATCATCTTTCAAAGTGTTTTTATGATGTTAGTGCTCTTATGTAGATGTTTGGGTGGGCTTGAAGTGGCTCCATTAAACTGATGCAGGAGGAAGACCTCTTCTGAATCTGGGTTATTGCTCCAGTTTCTATCATCAGTAACGGTGAATATTTTTGGCTCACCATTGTAAAAACAACATTAGACTTTTAGACTCTTTAGTAAAGGTTCAGTTTTGTCTCACCAGTGTTGTACGAGTCACTTCAGACAATCACTTGACAATTTATTTAGTAAAATCAGATTTTCAGGGCAAATTTTGTTTACTAAAATATTGAATGCTTTGTAATTTCTCAGAATCAAATCTTTTTTGATTCACCTCCACAGCATATATCTGTAAAAACATACACAAAACTAGTTGTATAGTGACCTCTGATCCCGTGGAGAGAATATGTCCAAATCAGTAGAAAATCTACCCAGGAGTTTGAGGTGTTCTACTGCTTCCCTCCAAACCACTGGAAAAATCCATCATGACACAGACCTTCAGCAGTGACAAAACCACAGAACCTCCCTGGGTTTCTGCTGTCCTGGCGTCAGATCCTGCTGCCACTGCTCGGTTTATCATTATGTTACCCTTCACCACCACTGGCACTTGAGACCAAAAAGAGACATATAGATTTTATTGTTCCAATAAGGAATAGAAACTTTAAATGTTTATGCAAATTATGTATTTAGATTTCAAAAAGCATCTTTCAATTGAGATATTTTAAAGTATAAATATGTAATATTTAATACCACTTTTATATTTATGTAAAAGTAGTATTAAATATTACATATTTATACTGACATTATTGTCATCTAGCCACTTTGTAACTAATTTGGTGATATGAGAGTCATTGTCCATTGAAGACCTATTTGTGGCTAAACTAAGAGTTCTTGGCTGATGTTTGAGATGTCGCTTTAATATTTCCATACAAAGTTCTTACCTCATGATGGGATCCAAATGTAATCATGGTCATTATGACTAAACATGCAACTTTTACTTTTAGCAAACCACCAGACATGTCTCCAAAAATTGAGTTTTTCCCGTGTTCATTTGCAAAATGTAAGCTATAATTTATGTTGCTTTGTGAGTAATGGCATCTTCCTTACTGAGTTTCCTATTTAGTCTATGTTGGACTTGTTTTAAGGTGGAAAATGACACTCTCATACCAGCTTCGTGCAGCATTTTCTCACTTCTGTTTTTGGGTTGATTCACATATTCCACATCCAAACACATCCATCTCTGGGACACAGAACCCGTCTCCTTCTTGCACGGTTTGATGCCCAGACAAGCCCATGCATAGAATTGTTTGAACAGATGAATGGGGCCCCTTCAGGCATCTGGGAATTGTACCCAAGAATGAACCAGATGTGTGGAGGTCCACAGTTTTCTTCCATATATCTTGGCTGATTTCTTTTCATTTTTCTGTGATGTCACACAGGGAGGTTTTGCATAGAAATGCATCTACAGATATGCTTCAATTTAACTCAAATACTTTAGATTAACCTATCAGAAGCTTCTAAAGCCCTGACATCACCACAGATTGTTTAAACTCTGAAGAAAGTGATAAAACAATCAAATTAATCACACACAAATGTGATGAAGCTAAACAGTATTTCACACTGTGAAGAATGAGCTGGGTTTGCAGTACCTTATCTCTACCCAAGAGGGCGCTCAATTAACAACAATGGTGCAACAACACCAGGAGTAAATTTTACATGAGACCACCTGCTCCTGACTGTTCAGTGTCTCAGCAGGAGGTTTACTATCAAGCTGTCCTAGCTGGAGGCCAGAGTTATGAGCAGCCAAGTTATAGCCTTTATGCTTTCAGCAGACTGAACACCTGTTATATATATATAAAAGCACATTAGCTGGAGTGAAGTGGGCCAGAATGTTTGTGTTATCGTCAACAGCTTTAGACAGCACAGGAAGCAGGGAGGGATGCTATATATAGTAATGATAATACATAATGCACAGCCCCGTTAAAATATCAGGTTTTTCATGATAAATCCTTGCTAAACATTTTTGTCCTGTGTTACTGTGACATGTAACCTGTCCAGTTCAAGTAAAAGACAAATCTGTTGTGGGAAACATGAAAAAAAAAACAAAAAAGCAAAAGTGTAAATACCTTAACAAAACCCCAGTTGCACCAGAAGAAAAGTTACCCCACAGCATACTGCTGCCACCACCATGTTTCACAGTGGAAATTTCAATACCTTATGGAACCATGGCCCAAAAGCTCCAGTTTGGTTTCATCAGACCATAACATGTTCTCCCACAAGGTCTTGGGAGATTGTAGCCAGATCTGAATGTTTTTTCCTGGGAGAAAGGGCATCTAGACATATGAGAAATGCAGTAGATTTCTTTCACATGTAGAAAACACCCCAGAACTTGTTGGAAATCCTTTCAGCTCCTTTCATGTTTCTGTCGCCCTCTTGGTTGAGTTCCTTAGTTTCTAGCTTGCGTTGTCATCCATTGTGGAAAATGTCCAGTTTTTTGTCCCTGTCATATGTTTTCACCAGTTATTGATGATATATCTTTGAACAATCAAATCATTATCATTAGTTTGTCACTTCTTTACAGACTTCGGGATTTTAACATTGTTGTAAAATGGAAAAAAAAATGAATGATTAACTCACATAGAAAATGTTACAAACAATGATTAAACACAGCCTTTATTTTTAGGAACACTGATCTCCCTCTGGCTTGAAAGGTGCATGACAGCATCCAGGAAGCCCCCTTTGGGTTGTGTAGAATAGTAAATAGGTGATTTGCATCAGTCCTGGAAGGATTTCAGCAGGGCGAACAATAGGTGGCACACTTTGCCTCTGAGTGGCAGCTCAGCTGGATCCAGCCTCCTGTGAGTTGCTTTGTAGGATCAGGCAGTTATTTTTATGAATGTACTTAAATGTTTCCGTTTTATTCTTGTGTTATATATATAGAAAGAGCATTGTCGGTGAATTTGAAACGTTAAGGCTGTGTGTGTGTGTATCATTTTCAGCCCCCAATACTCTGATACCCATCTAAATACCTTCAGAAATCACCAAACTATTAGTGTACTTTAAGTACCCGCTTTACCCTGAACTGAATTCACAGTGAAACATGGTGGTGCCTGTATCATGCTGTGGTGTTGGTTTTCTTCTGCAGGGATGTGGAAGAGGATCCACAGAAGAGTTGATGGAAAGATGGATGGAGCTAAATAGAAAAGCTCCAATAGAATAGTTTGGATCAGGGGTCGGTAACTCCAGCCCTCAAATACCAGTGTCCGGCAATTTATTTTTGTCTCTGTGATCCAACACACTTGGAATTAAATAAATGATCCACTATTAGGCCTCTGCAGAAGTTCATGACATGCTGAGGAGGTAATTCAGCGATTTGAATCAGATGTGCTGGAGCAACAATAGTTCTCAATGTTGCACGCCAGTGGCTCTTGAGGATGGGGTTGGAGACACCCTGAATTAGATTTAAAACATATGCATAAGAATGGCCTAGTCAAAGTCCATATTCAATTCAGAATCCTAGGCAATACTTGGGAATTAATGCTCTCTGACTGAACTAACTGAGCTTGGGCTTTTTTGCTCAAGGAATAGAAAGCATAAAGTCCCAATAAAATATATTGACAGCTGTGGTTTTAACACAACAAAATGTGACGAGTTCAAGGAGTACTGAATACTATTACTAATACTAATACTATACTTGTTAATCCTGCTCCTTTCTCTACTTTTGAGCTACAAATAATCAAAGTTGGCTTTTTAAATATATTTTATTGCATTTTAGTATACAGACCTCCAGGCGCAGCCGGTGTGTTTTTATCGGAATTCACTGAGCTACTGTCCTCTATTATTAAGCTGAAAAATGTTTTAATTTTGGGTGATTTTAATTTTCACATTGATGATGATTCCTGTAAGGCAGCTGCTGACCTTCTCTCTATCACAGACTCCTTTCACTTTACTCAACATGTACTGTGCCCCCACGCATTACAAAAGGCCACCTATACTTTAGACCTTGTTTGTCTCTTTAGGTACCCCTTAATGTGGAAGATGTTTGTGCTAGAGGCATAGTTTTTCAGTGATCACAAGTGTATATATTTCAATGTGGTCCTCCAGCCCTGATCTGACCCTCCTACCTAGACTTTTGATCAAAAGAAGGATCACAACTGAGCACACCGCTGAAGCTTTTATTTCTACTTTTGATCCTGCCCTCCTTAGATTTTAACTTCATGAATGTGGATTGGCGGTTTCCTGTTTCAAACACCTACTGTAAGGACATTTTTAACTTCAATTAGGCCACATTTCAAAAACAGAGCACTGTTCAGTGCACAAACTGTCCTTGGATTAAGGGGAAATTATGACCTTGAGGGAACATGTCGAAAACTGAACGTTTAGGAAACGCAACTGATCTGTTGGTCACAGGCTCCAACTTTTAAAGACCTGATTAGCTCCTTAAATGAGATGCTCAGGAGTGCCAGTAGCCAGTTTACTTGCTAATGTAGTCAAATCCAAAGGACGAAATCCAAAAAATTTTATTTTGAAAACCATTAAGACAAACATTGTTTCTACCATTGTTTCCATCTCAAAGTGGTTTTTTACGTATGCTAATTGTAATCGGTTTTTCTAAATTATTTCACGGACAAAGTTTTCAACAACAGAGCCAGTATCTCTCCTTCCACCTTCCCATTGTCTGGACCCTTGTCTTCTGCACTTCCTTTGAGAAGTCCCGGTCGATACCTCTTTTTACCCGCACAGTGTCACCATAACTCGGACATCACACATCTAGTGGACGCATATGACATCGTCATAGAATCCCCTTGATGTCCTTCCAACATCTCTTTTTAAAATTATTTTTAATTGCATTGGTCCTAGTGTAGTAAACTGCATAAATTCCTCTCTTTGTTTCTGGATCTGTACCTCACTGTTTTAAAAGTGCTGCTGTCTGTCCTCTGGTAAAAAAAAGCCTAACTATGGATTCCTTCTCTGCCTGAAAACTACAGATCTATCTCCAAAACTCCCTTTTATGTCAAAGATCCTTGAGAAAGTTGTAGCTCAACATTTAATTCCTTTTAGAGGAAAACTTGATTTTATGGACTCTTTTCAGTCGGTTTTCGCAGATTGCACTCCACAGACACACGCATTTTAGTAAAAGTTTCTAGTGATGTGTTGATGGCAGCTGATCGGGACACTACACTGTGTTCCGGTTTGTACTGGACCTCACTGCAGCTTTTGATCACTGTGGATCACATGTTCTTATCAACAGACTGAGAGATCTTTTTGGTATTTCTGGCACTGTTTTAAATTGGTTATTTCTATTATTCTGAAAGGTCTTCTTACTGTTTTATGAATAACTCTTCTCTAAGTTTGCACAGCTGTGGGTACCCAAGTTGAGTTTTGGGCCCCACTCCTCTCTTTTTTTTAGTTTGTTATCAACGCCCTTTTGGTTTATTTAAAACGCTCACGTTAATGGTCTAATACTATGTGTATGGTGATGATATTCAGAATATACTGCTTCGTTTCGATCCTCTGAGTTATAGAAACTGAACCTGACACCTCATAGAAACTGCTGCTGACATCAAAATGTGGCTGAATGACAACTACCTGCAGTAGGTTTATCAATTGCAAACAGACTGAGAATCACTATTGTTGATCCGACGATAAAATCGCGCAAATCAGAAGCATCTACTTTCTTAAGCCCCTCTGTAATAGTCTAATGACAATTTGGGTGTTGTTTTGACAGTTCTTTGTCTTTGGACCATCATTGTAAACTGTTAGTTCGTAACTGTTTTTACTCCCCCATTTAAGGAATATTTCCAAAGGCTGCGATCTATTTTATAACAGAATGATTGTCCATTCGTTTTTTTCCTTTCTCGTTTAAGACTAACTGTAACAGCCTTTTAGCAGGTCTAAGTAAATCCTTCAGGGCGTCGCCTTCAGTCTGTGTGCAAACGCTGCTCTGCAGCCAGGGCTTTTAACGAAGAACCCACAGAACAGCTACATAACTCCTGATTCTGGCCTCCCTGCATTGGCTCCCTGTGCACCTTTAGGAATCATTGTATCCCCCCCAAAATTTTGGACACTTTAACTTTTAATTGGCACTTATCCAATGGTGAGGCTCCCAACTATTATAGTGGACCTTTAAGCCTCCTGGTCCTTCTAGACTTTGAGGTTTCTAATCAGATGCTGCTGATGGTACCCAGAACTTATTTTAAAACCATGTGGTGATACAGATTTCAGGTGGGTGAGCACCGAGACTGTCTGGACTGCTTCTCCCTCTCACACTGCGCTGCTCCGACTCCACTGACTCTTTTAAAAAAAGTCTCAAGGACTTATTTATTCGATGGGGGCTTTTAGCCCAAATTTGTTTACTGATTTTATATAGTTTTTTATTACTGTTATGTTTCCTTTTTTATTGTAAAGCACTTTGTGATTTTCCATGTCTGTGAAAGGTGCTATATAAATAAAGTTTACTTACTTTACTTACTATTGCAAGGAACCGTACATTAGAGCATGTTGTGCTGTAGCAGAATGCTGTGCACCAAACACTAGACAAGTTACTGCATCAATAGCTCGCACACGCAATTAATCAGTGTAATTACTTCCCTCAAGCTTAAAGGACTGCAGGGTCACATAGCTATAGTTTTATATGTTACAATTAGCCATGTGGCCACGGGGGTGGGGGGGTGTGTGTTTAGTAATACTGAAGAATTACCTGCAGATATCACTACAAATGTATTTATATGCAGTGTGATTTATACAACATGAGTATGTGTCTTTGAGGGATAACAGCAAATGAGTGTGTCTCTATCTGCACATAGCATGGTTGTGTTATCCTCTGCTTATCGGAAAATCTAACTACAGTCCATTAAGCAAAACCCCATTAAAGACTCTGTTCTTGTGCTGTTACCCTCACGCAGACAGATGCACCCGGCCACTGAAAGCGGTGAGGAGAGCTCTAAGTGGATGTGAGACAGAGTGACCTGCAGTCAGACCTTCCATTTAAAACGCAGCCATGCTGCACCAATTCACACACACTTTGTGTTCTGATCATTTTAAAAACAATCTGCTGTGAGTATTTACGCATGCCAATGCAATGTGGGCAACAAAAAGAACCTCCACTACCTCCCAACACCCACTCGCACTAATACAGTGTTTTCCCTGAAAATCCACAGGGATGATTTTGTATTTTCAGCTGCTATAGCTGTCCTATACTGTGTGAATGTGAAGCTTTTCTTGTTGATACAAGCACTTTTTCCTAGGACATAAATCTATTACTGTGTCACCATGACAACCAGGCCTTTTCTTTTCCTTTAAAGGGCTCATACAGGGCATTGCATTAGCATTCGCACCCATTGAATGTTTCCTTTTTGTCAGATTGCAACCACAAACTTGAATGTATTTTATTGGGATATATTGGTGGGCGCAGTTGGTAGCACTGCTGGCTTGCAGCAAGAAGGTCCTGGGTCTGGTTTCTACCTGCATCTTTGGTCATCTAAAGAAGAATTTTTTATTTCCATCCATCTTTGCAAAAAAAGCTCAGTCATACTGGATCAATGACATCTGTGGACATCAACTCCGGCCTCTGATTCTCAATCTGGACTTTGACTGGACCATTATAACACATCAATTTGCTTTGATCAAAACCACACATTGAAGCTATGGCTTTAGTATTTATAACAGTCATACTGCTGGAATGTGAATCTCTTCCCCAGACTCAAGTCTTTTGCCATCCATCCCAGTCCCCATCTCCTCTGACAAGCATCAAGGTTCCAGCTGAAGAGAAGCACCCACAGCATGATTATAGTACATCCAGTTGTTCAGGGTGATGTACAGTTATGGTTTTCCACCAAACTGAGATTTTTTTATGCATGCTGAAATGTTAAATTTTGGTCTCACCTGACCAGAGCATCGTCTTCCACATGTTTTCTGTGTCTGTAGATGGCTTATGCCAAACCAGAAAAGTTGGGTTAAAATACACTGAAAGCATGCTAAACAATGAATGCTTCTAAATAATTGATGGATCCTTTGTTTAATAAAAGCTCCACATGAAAATGTTAACACGAAGATGAATGACTTCATCTTTACCATTAATCATCATTCTCGTAATGCATTGATTAGCCATAAAACCAGCCTGAGGCACAGATCTCTTCCAGTAAAACTTGTCAAACAAGTAACGTCAAGATCATTTACAGATCTTTATTCCTAACAGAAGCATGATTCGCTGTAAAGGATTTTACCGAAAGCATTGTTGAATGAGTAGGGGGGTTAAAAAAATCCAGAGCTCTGCAGCTTTTTCCTCCTTTACTCTGGCAGCTCACACTGATCAAACCTCTCTTTCACTGACCAGAGATCAGAGACCAGCAGTCCGCTTAGAGTCCTTGCAGTAGAAAAAGAAGAAAAGGCTGCTTGTCTGGTTTCAGTAGTGATCCAAGCCGCTGCAGTAGCAGCACTTAGCCGAGGCCGACTAGAGGAGAGCCCTGATAAGACAATGGTGCATTCAGGGGTTAGTAGGCCTGGTTCAGACTGAACACATACCGGAAGGAGCTTATTGAGTTGTCGTTGACAGCTTCAACCTGTCATCACCCACAGTTTTCTTATAAACAACAGATGATTAATTGAGCCATGTTGTATATATAAATATTTTTCTGGTAATGCTTCTATAGCCACGCCATTTTTAGCACCGTTTTCAGATATGCTCTGTAAAATTATATTTTAACTCTTTCATGGGGATATTTTCAGTTTATTTCAATGGCATATCTTGCTTCTTTTTTGTCTACTTACAGCTCACCCCCTTCCTTTTAAAAATAACTGTGTGCTGTTGTCTGTTGTAATTTGGCTAGTTGCCCACAAGGGCTTGCCCAGGGTGCCGTTCATGCAAGAGCCACCACCGGATTCAAGTGAACACGTCTCATTTTATCATTACTTATTAGTATTGCTTGAAAAACAACATCGGTTCTAGCTTAATTCCAGCTTCCTTCCCTGGGCAAGGCACTTCACCCTACATTGCCTACGGATTTACATATTGCTGTACAAATATGTGCGTTTGTGAATGCAAAGGCATACTGCAGGTCCCATTCAGACACAAATTCTTGCCTTACACCAACAACCCCCTATCCTTAGATCCCCTGCCTGCACTAAGGGTCTCAGAGGAAGATTTAAATAGGATTCATCGCCTGACAACAAGGAAGGCCTCAGGACCTGATAATGTCTCCTCATCAAGCCAGAGAGCCTGCACCAACCAACTGGCACCCATCTTCACTGAGATCTTCAACAAGTCACTGGAGCTGTGTGAGGTTCCCTCCTGCTTCCAAAGCTCCACCATCATCCCAGTACCCAAGAAAATCATCATCACAGGATTAAATGACTACAGGCCTGTTGCCCTGACGTCTGTGGTCATGAAATCTTTTGAGTGACTGGTGTTGAAGCACCTGAAGGACATCACAGGCCCCCTGCTGGACCCCCTGCAGTTTTCCTACAGGGCAAACAGGTCGGCAGATGACGTAGTCAACTTGGGACCACACTCCATCCTGCCACACCAAAGTCCCGGCCTCCACCTGTCAGTGGATCACCAGCTTCCTGGAGAACCGGCAGCAGCAGGTGAGGCTGGGGAGCATCTTCTCCCGCACAAGAACCATCAGCACCGGTGCCCCCCAAGGCTGTGTTCTCTCCCCACTCCTCTTCTCCCTCTCCATAAATGACTGCACCTCAGCGGACCCGTGAAACTCCTGAAGTTTGAAGATGACACCACTGTTATTGGACTGAGACTGAGACAGGAGGTGGATCAGCTGATACACTGATGTGGTCAGAACCACCTGGAACTCAACCCACTCAATACTGTGGAGATGATGGTGGACTTTTGGAGAACGCCACCCCCCGCATACCTCCCTCACCATCCTCAATAACACTGTGTCTGCTGTGGACCACTTCCGGTTCCTAGAAACCACCATTTCATGGTCCTCACACATAGACAATGTTTGGAAGAAGGCCCAGCAGAGACTGTACTTCCTGAGGCAACTCAAGTACAACCTTCCAAAGAAGCTGCTGGTCATCTTCTACACTGCCATAATTCAGTCTGTTCTGTCTTCGTCTATCTCATTATGGTTTGGCTCATCCACAAAACAGGACAGGTCCAGACTGCAACGAACAATCAGGTCTACAGAGAGAACATCAGGGCTGACCTTCCCTTTATCCAGGAATTATACAGGTCTAGGGTCAAGAAAAAGAAACCTAAAATCTCTGCAGACCCCACACACCCTGCACACAAAATGTTTAGGGTTTTACCTTCAGGTCGGCCCTTCAGAACGCTTTCTGCTAAAACCAGCCGCTACAGAGACAGTTTCTTCCCCCAGCATGTTTCTCTGATGAACACTCGACAGTCAGAGCTTCAGAACAACACCATGCATACTTGGACTGATCTCACATTATATTCTATTGTAAAGTCAATTATGTATATATGTACATTAAAAAATATATTCTTTATTATTGAGAGCAAAGTGTACCGGAGTTAAATTCCTTGTTTGTCTGTACATACTTGGTATTAAAGCCGATTCTGATGTCTTCTAGTGTAAAGAGGTTTGAGCGGTCAGTACGACTAGAAAAGTGTAACACAAATGCAGTCCACTTACTGTATAACATTATCCTACCCGTCATTTTAAAGGAAAAACGCTAAAATTTGTGTTCACAGGATCCAACACTTTGTAAAATGATTTCCAGCCTCTTCATCGTTAAAATATGCCATAATAAAATATGATCATCACAAATTTCTCACAAGCTGTTTAGTTTCAGTTGTTTTCAGAAAGATTTTAGGTCAGTGCAGTAATGTGACAAACATCTGTCTGTTTTAATTTAAGGCTGAAATATTGCAGAACTGTTTGCTTACAGGACGGCGTGAACCCTTCTTCGTTTTTACTGCTGAACTTCTCAGCCCCTGTGCTCTTCTTTTAACTAAGTCTAAATTATTCTAAATACCTGCTAATAACCTGCCATTCCCTGTCCAACCTCTTTCACTGTTATTATAAGTAGTTCCTTCTTCCCTTTGACTTAACTTTTCCAAACCTAGGGTTCGGGTCCTGATATGGGTCATGAAAGACTATGTGGGGGGCTTGAGACTATCCCTAGAATTTTAAGTTGACTGTTTGTAGCATATTCAGCAATAACTGTGACAAGAGTAAAAAAAATACACATAATCCAGGAACAAAAAGAGAACAGAAGCAGGACTGGGCATAGCATGAAATGGAAGAAGACAAATAAATAATGTGTGGGTCATCAAAGCATAAGCAGGAGTAATATTATATTACTTTATTTATCTTTTGTACAATGTAATTATAATACAAATATGTTGGTTTAAATACAAAAACTTCTGTAAATAAAGATTAAAAATAAACTCCACTGTTCGCTTTGTTACCATCACTAAGCTAAGGTTTTACAATCAAGTTGATGAGGTCATTTAGTTTGCTTTGACGCAGAACACAATTAGCCTACATTTATAATTTGGAGGGCGTGCAAACGAGAGTCAAGGGCAAAAATGTTCTCCGAATGGACTAAAAGCATCTACTTTATTGACCAATCAACCAATCAATCAATCAATCAATCAATCAGACTCTTATAGTAAAGAAAGGAAGGTAGATGAAGCAGTTTGGAAGAAATATTGATTTAAACTGAAAAGCTTGAAGTCTGGGTGGGGATAAAGTGGTACAAATTAGGCCAGCTGACTATAGATTTGGGCGATGGGAAATGTCCAGCCACCAGCCGCAGAAAGAGAAACATTAAGTTCATTAAAACAATAAGCAGGTGATGTTAAAAGTGGCGGTCTATAACTATGGAGCGTCTCTGAACAAATCATGGTTTATAGAACAGAGACACCACCTGCAGAAAGCCCTTTGATTATAAACATTTCTGCTTTTTTAATGTTAGATCTTGTCAGAAACACTCAAAGCCTTACTGACATGGCCGGAGTTCTGACTGCATCACGAATTGCACAAAGTTTGAAAAAAAACAAAATCATGGTTATGACACTGCAGTCAGATAGGAGACATTTTCTTTAACACTGATCAGAGATGTTGTTTAAAGCTGCAGAGTGTATTTGCCTCAGTCATCTGAGACAAAAAGGCTCCAGACCCACGGCTTGTGATGTGGACCTAATGAACCAGGGATGCCCAACTCCAGTCCTCCAAGACTACTATCCTGTAGGATTCATCCCTGCTCCCCAGGCCTCAGCAGAGCTGAAGGCCATGCTGATGAGGGAATTCAGCCATTTGATTCAGGTGTGTTGAAGCAGTGATGCATAAAAAGTTGCAGGACAGAAGCTCTTAAGGACTAGACTTGGGCATCCCTGGTCTAAACCAAATCTGCCTCTCACTTTTACATCCCATTCATCCTGTTTTATCTATGTTTCTTCCAATAGACTTCCTTCATTATTCCTTAAACGTATGACTCCGTTCTCCATCCCTCCCTCAATCTCTCACATACAGCTCGTCCTCCTAAAACTACCATGTGCTTCTGCCTTCAACTTCCACCTTTGTCTGTCAGCTGAAACCGTGGTTTACATTCACTCAGCAGGATTATTTCATTCCTCATGTATGAGTCCCACGGTTTTGACTTCACGCTTCACCCTGAAATCTGTTCAACAACTCCTTGCAAAAGCATTTATACCCTTTTCGACTTTTCCACATTGTGTTTCATTACAGCCACAAACATCACTGTGTTTTATTGGAATTTTATGTGATATGCCTGAGCAAAGTTGTGCATATTTGTGAAGTGGAAGGGGCTGAGGTCCAACTTCCAGCAGCACAACCCTGAATATACAGCCAGAGCTACAATAGAATGGTTCAGATCAAAGCATGTTTGTGTGTTATAATGGTCCATTCAAAGTCCTAACCTAAATTCAATTGGGTAGCTGTGGCAGGACAATGTGAGCAGTCGCTAGATATGCAAAGCTGACATAGGCATACGCTGAAAGACTTCTAGCTGCATTTGCAGACCCGGGGGGGGGTCATGGGATCTGGTTGGGGGGGGCGGGTTTTTTGGTTGTAAACTATTTGAAATTCCCTCTTCAGTCCTGAACTTTGTTTTGGTCTAACTCACAAATAACCTTGATGCTTGTGGTTGCAACATGACAAAATATGAAAAGGTTCATGGGGCATGAATACTTTTGCAAGGCAATATAGGTGTAGCTCTACCGTGGTACCTATAAAGGTGAATACACAATCATTATTGTACAACATGAGAGTATACCCTGTATCAGGGGACATGTGAGGATTTGTGAAATCTGGAATGTAGTGAATTGTTTTTACATAGTTGCACAGTGTTGAGGAGGAGGGTCCTTTTTTTCCACTGAGTTATTAAAGTTCCTTGGGTTTGTTTGGTGAAGACAGACTGTTTGTGTGCTATACTGTATGTGCTGGTTATCCTGAAGTGGTGTTTCATGCCCTTGTTGTTAGGCGATTATAAAAGTAACAAGCTACACATCTGAGTGACGCCATACCGACTCCTTAGGCCTCAGCAGCAGTGAGGTGGAAGAAACATGCGGCTATATACACCGGTCTGATCTGTCCCAGAACACAGCTGTAGTGAAAGTTGTGGTTATTTGGTTCCTGTTATAAGATTAGGATTCCCACAGTGCTTTTCTTTCTCTGCTGATAACTCTGCTGTTAAAAATCATGTTGGGATAAAACAACTAAAACATGCTTCTGAAACTCTGCTTCAACGTAAGGATTTGTAAGGTACATATAACATGTTGAAGTCAAAAGACAATAAATAAAATAATTTTGGCCATAAATCACTACTATTGGTAAGTCGGTCATTTGGACTCGTCCTTTCAGGCATTCAGATTTTCACATCGGTGGGTTCCTTGGATCGCTTCCACCCTTCTCCACAATGTTGACAGATACCATAAAATCTCCACAATAAAAGCCACAAAAAATGAATAGTTAAACATCCAAAAATACATTTTTCGGTTGGAATGCATCCAAGGGGAGTCCTCTTTTTTTTAAAAGAAACCACTGAGCAGTGTCCTCCCTGTAGTGCTTTCAGAAGGAGGGACATGCAGTATATCCAGGGACTTGCAGCAGGGAAAGTAAAACCAGAGTGAAGAAGTGATAGCAGGAAGCAGAAGGTGGTAACGGGCAGACTAAATGAATTAAGTTTGTGAAGTTTAGAGAGCTGGAAACCTGATTCTGTCTGACTGCAGCCCAGCAAACTGCTGAGTTCTTATAAATCTCACATGGAATCATAAAGAAAGAAATTAAGATCATTGTAGCACTGACTCCAAGGCTGCCACAGGCTGGATGCTAGGCCTTCTGAAAGAACCTGCATCCCATTTAAGCAAAAATCCTGGAAAAGGTTCCTAATTTCCTCTGGCTTTAACACCAGAGATCTACAGCTTTAAGAGCCAGAATCTGACTCAGAGCTCAATCTCAAAGGTCTTTTGCAGACTGTTGGAAAATGGGTTGGCTGTGGCAGCCGGTGACTTGTTCCCTGCTGGTTGTGTCGCTGCTTTTGTCTCCAGTGCAGCCCACTTGGCCTCAAATCGGTCATCGTCTTGGGAGCTGCTAGCCCCCGGTGCGGTTAACTGGCTGCCCTCTGGAGGCCAGCTGCCACCGCTGCCACCATTTCCACCACTGCTCAAGGTCCCGTTCTGGAGGTTCATTGCAGCTGCGCTGCCGTGGACTGGGAACCCATTAATGGCTGATGACAGAGGTGGAGTGGAGGAAAATGTAGCTGTGGTAAAGCCTGAGGTGTGCCCTGTTACACCGGCTGGCCCTGGATAGGAGTGGTGATGCCCAACTGTTCCCAATGGCCCCGCTTTGGACCCTCCTGCAGCAGAGCCTGTGGTCGGACCTGTGCCCGATGAGCCAGTGGCTGTGCAAAAGGCGTTGGCCACCATTTGTGATGGTGTGATGCCCACCACCGGCACGCTGGCATTAGGGTAGGTCATACTACTGGCCAGACCAGGCATGTAGGTCTGTATGGGAATGAAGGCAGGCTGGACTGGCTGGCTGGCAAACATCCCAACAGGGGCTGGAGTGGCATCAAAAGCAAGGGGAAATGGTTGCATTGCACTTGGAAGGGAGCCGG
This sequence comes from Crenichthys baileyi, assembly GCA_036173005.1. Classification (NCBI taxonomy): domain Eukaryota; kingdom Metazoa; phylum Chordata; class Actinopteri; order Cyprinodontiformes; family Goodeidae; genus Crenichthys; species Crenichthys baileyi. The sequence goes on along the minus strand of JAHHUM010001598.1, from coordinate 52,671 downwards.
GGGGCCCGGCCAGGGAGCTCTGCATCATGGGGGTTCCAGACATGCTCGGGCCCGACATAGTTGGGATGGACATGGATGGGAGAGACATCGGGGGGCCTGACACTGGAGGTCCTGGTATTAGAGGAACAGATGATATTGACATAGGTGGGAGAGGCATTTGGGCTTGACAGGGAAGAGCAGAGGAGCCAGAAATAAGAGGTTTGGACAGAGTGCTGAGGGGCATCGGGAGAGTAGATACTGGGGCAGAAGACAAGGTCGCCTGTGTGGAGATATGATGACTGGTTACGGAAGGGGGCCCGGGGATAGTGGGTATAATGGGGCCAGGGGGAGGTGTCTGTTGGGCTTTGACAGCCTTAGATACCTCCTCCAGCCATCTCTCAGCCTCTGAGGGGGTGCGTTTGTGGCCGCTCTGTAGTGCTGCAGAAACTGGAGGTGGAGAGTGGAGAGAAGGTTCTGGCTGCACCCAGGACAAGGTGGCTGGAAACAAAAATAAAAAACAGCTTTAGAAAGTGGTAACACTCCATCTATATCAGTCTGTGTCATTACTTTTTACCCTGGAAATGTGAAGGTGGTGGAGGTAAAACAGGGGGCACAGTGCAGGTCGGAGGGCAATTTGCAGACATGGATGGGTTGGAGAAGAGCTCGTCTGATGGCTTGGCGAAGGATGTGTTGATCTGGCAACACAGTGCATTTATACTACTGTCACCCTCACATGGTAACCCCATGTCCATCTCTGGTACCAGCAGGAAAGGAATACATAGAAGGAAGAAGACAGAGAGCAAAGAAGGAACAAAAACATAGATGGGTCAAGAAGAAGATTGAGAAGTGAGACAAACAGGAGGAGAAAATGAACATTTAATCAGTTGAGTAGCTGATCAAGTTTACATTGGAATGAAATAAACTATGCTCAAGATTCAATAATGGTTGCTTACTGATGCAAACGATGTCAAAAGAACAAGGTTTTCGAGGTCAAAAGAAACAGGTTTATCATAAACCTTGTAGCATTACGTATATTTCACAGCTTGCCTGTAACTGATCTTTTACAGACAAAAGTTACAAGGTATTTATACCCTCTGAACCTTTTCCCATTTTGTCACATCACAACCAAAAACCTTAACGCATTTTATTGTGATTTAAAGTAGTGCATAATTGTCAAGTGGAAGGAAAAGAATATATGGTTTTGGAAATCTTTGCCAATAAAACTTGAGTCAGTGCTTTTTAGAGCCCCCATTGGATGTGACTACAGCTACAAGTCTTTGCTTTGAATCTAGTGTAGCTCTGCATAGTTTTCACCCCAGTTTCAAATCTTTTGCAGCCTTTAACCGGTTTTCATCCAGAATTACCCTATATTTAGCTCCATCCATAAACTCTGACCAGCTTCCCTATTCCTGATGAAGACAAAACATTTACACAGCATAATACTTTCACAGTGAGGATGTTAGTTTTTCAACACATATAGACCCAAAACCTCCCTTTTGATTTCATCTAAGGAGAGCATCTTCTTTCAAGGCTGATGGGAAATTGTAAACAGGACTTCTTGTAATTGTCAATTTTCTTGGCATTTTTCTATAAAGGACAGATTTGTGGAGAGCCTGACACGTATTTGCCCTATCAACAGATTCCCCTACCTGAGCTGTGGATCTCTGAAGCTTCTCCAGAGTCACCATGAGCCTCTTTTTGAGGCTTTTTCTGTTATTAATCTTCACACTGCCCAGCCTGGTGGACAGCCATGTCTTAAGTAGGACTGCATTTGTGTCACAGTCTTTCCACTTTTAGATGATGGATGGAAAAATGCTCTGTAAGATGTTTTAAAAGCTTGGCAAATAGTTGCATGGGTTTCTTTGGAGAATAAAGGGAGCACCTTACTAATGCAGACAGCACTTTTAGATTTTTACTTGTAAAATCATTGGAAAACATTTTCCTTCCACTTTATAGTTGTGCACTACTTTGTGTGTGGTTGCAATGTGACAAAATGTAAACATTTTAAGGGGTATGAATAGTTTTGCAAGAATATATTCTGTGTCTTTGTCCTTACCAGTGGAATGATAAACGGTGTTTAAACCAGGCATATAATCTGTGACCTAGTCTGCATCCTGCACAGTTCAGATTCTCTTTAAAACTTCACACATAACAGCGGTGAATAAATGTGGAGTTTGTTTGTTTGTTATACCCATGGCAATAGTAGGTTTGTGAGTTTGTAGAGGTTTTTCTAAATTGGCTAACTGGGTTAGCTGATTGACCATAAAGACCAATACGTGATTTGTTTCGAACATCACAAGGGAGCAAGAAACCAATTTAATTGGCTTCTACCATTTAAGTGAGTACATAAGTGTATGAGAGCACTTTGAAGGTAATGTAAGATTGAACTTGCATTAGATCCGCCAGCAACCCAACCCAAAAATTTTACTGAAGACCTGCAGAAAGACCCAAAGAAAATATAAATATATTATCCAGGATTTGTGTGTGTGTGTGTTAACATTCAGATAAGGGTTAACAAAGATACTGTGGAGACAAACTGTAATAATGCTCCTACTAACAATCGTGACTAAGCAGGGATTCAGGGTCTCCCTGCGTATTTAGCATTTGTGTTACAAGCCAGGAGGAATGCTTTTTCATTTTAGTGGAGGGGTAAAAATACACAATCTATAAAAAAAACTTTTTGGTTTAAGTGAGATATAAATAAAAATAAATTGTGAGGCATCTTGTTATTGAATGAGACAAATTTCATTCAGTATAATGCTACCATAAATGCATTTTTAAAGCCTGTCTTTCAAGCTATTTTCTTTGTAGACTGCTCCTTTTTATTCTGCAGGCCACATGTTATTGATAACAAAGGTCAGAAGGACAGCTTACAAGTAGTCCTGATAGAGCATTATTACCTCATTTTTTCTGAAACGGAGTAAGATTTTTATCTTCTGATTCCAACCAGCAGATAAAAAGCAGATAAATATAAAAACCAAAAACGAAAAGCTTGAAGCTTAAAGGTCCTATTTCTTAAGTACTGTAAAAGCAGCACGATATTAGGTTAAAGCAGTTTTCAAACACACAAATAAAACCCCACCCACCCCATAACAGATATATGGAGAAAATAATCCTTTATAATAACAAAAAGGTTACTTATGGGCAAAATAATTTGAACCCTCAAATGTAATCAAACTGGATAATCAACACAAATGGTAAAGAAATTTGGGTTTTTGCCATAAAAAGCAGGAAATCATCGGCATAAAGTGAAACCTTACGTTCGATGTGACCTTTATGGGGCTTGATAACAATGTACAATTGCAGCAGACTAACATGGCAACCGTGTTGTGTTCCTAATTTATGATAGAAAGATTTTAATTTTGATTATTGGTAAAATCAATACTTAATCCGTGGAATAAATTTTTGATCAAATTTCAATCAAAATCAAATCTTTCCATTGCAGTAAATAGATACATTCCAAATAGTCAAAGCTCCACATGGTCCAATATTTTGCTGGTGGTTACATCAAATAAAAAATTAATGGTTTGAGGTACAGAATGGTTGGAAGAATAAAATCTAATTAACATATTTGCAAAATACTATCATGAAATTCATCTCTTTTGCAACCCACTCTTTATAAAAAAGGTCTGAATATTAAAGTTACTGAGCTGAAAAGATATTTTTTGTTTAATTAAATACTGTGTAGTTTTGAGGAATAATATAATAAAGGCACACGCCCCAATACTGTACCATTGTGAATAGATAGAAGCTTAGCCTAAAGCAAATCAATTTTCAAGTTATGGATCTTCTGTTACCAGCCAAGGTCACTGAGGTTAGAGTGTCAGCAGGTGTCTACAATGGTCAAAATTTGTGAACCAATCTACAAAAATGTCTCAACTCACCAGGGTTCTTGGGTTCGAAGTCTGTCTTGCGTTGTAGAGTAGAAGGCAGGTCGTTTAGGCGGAGCGACAGCTGTCTCTTAAAAGGAGAGTTCTTCTGGCTGAGAGCTGGAAATCCCCTAAATGAGCCTTGGCGCACCAGCTGTTCAATGGGCGCGTGGCGGCGAGGGATAGCATGGGGGCCACCCGGTTCTGGATACTCTATTGGGGACGCCGTCCCCTCGGGTGGAGAGGCGGAGCCAGGAGGAAGAGTAGGGACGGCAGAGGGCTGATCTGAAGAAAACAATGACCAAAACAATGATGTATGATACCCAAAAATGCATTCCTGCAATATTTAAATGCTTTTTCCCTTTGAATTTAATGGTCAGTCGAGAGCCTTTGGAACACTCTCCTACCTTTCTTTTTATCCTGCAGCTTCTCATCTCGCTCACTGCTGCTGCCCTGCTGGCTGGAAGATGAATTGATGCGGAAGGAGCCCTCACGCACGAATGAAGTGCGACTGGCATCAAAAGAAGCCGTCACGCCACACTCCTTCTCTCTGCGCTGCTTTCTCTCCAGACAGGCAGCAAAGGCACAGCCGACTGCGTGGCTCAGTCTCTCCCCCTGGTATGAAAAAGTTTTTTTTTTAAATACATTTTTTAAAACACACCAGGCAGAAGGAACTCCTCTATAGTCATGAGCAATAATTCACGCTGTAGGACTTTATCAGTCTCTCAAAGTGTTTTGTAGGAATTCTGGTCCACAGCATTTTTCAGTTCTTTGAGTTTTTTAGACATTTGCTCTTGCAAAGCTCTTTTAAAGTTGGACACCAACTTCTAATCAGATTGAAATCCGAAAGTTGACTCGCTTCTTGCAACAACTTGATTTCTCTCTTTTAAAGCCACTCTGTTCTAGATGTGCTGCTGTGTTTGGGATCATTGCTCTGTTTCATGACTAAATTATAGCCAAGCCAAGGTTGACAGACAGGGGATCCTCATGTTTCTCGCTGTGATACTTTGGTATAGTGTAGAGTTCACTCAGGTCCTGTAGCTGCAAAACAAGCCCAAATCAGCAACCTTCCACCACCATGCATGGCAGCTCCTATGAGGTTTTTGTGCTTATATGCCTAGATTTGCTGGTGGTGGTGCTGTGCATTATGACCAAACTACTTAAGTCTCCCAAGTCCAATGGACATCATTCTGGTTTTGTGGTTCATTCAGATTCAACTTTGCAAACCAAAGCCATTTATTCTGTCTTTTTAAAGAGAAGCCGCTTTCCCTTGGCAACTCTTTACAAATAGGTCACAGATGTTATTTTATTGTAATAAAATAAATTATATTGCATATTCAGAATCTGAGGTTTATTTTGGTGTTTAGACACAATATGAGCCAAGAAAGATTTATTTTGCCAAATCTCTCAATGAAAAAATATACAATAAAAAAAAGCTTAAAATGCAAAAAAAAAGACATTTGACAGTGTGCAGAAAAAATCAGAAATTTGAAAATGAGAAATTTAAAACCAAAACTGTTTGTGAATATTTTGTGTATATGAACGCCTGCTCCACCACTTACATAACTCATGTTTCACAAATCTTTCACGAATCACAATTTGCTGAAATCTTCTTTAAAAGGTACCTAATACCTAAAGCTCTCAGATAAGGGTGTAATTAAAAAAAGTAAAACAATTAGAGGAAGGGAAAAAGTATTGGAAAAGGTTAACAGTATCAAAGTGTTGCTGTCTTGTTTCCCTAGCTTGACAGTTTCAGGCGTCAGATAATGCATAGCTGTTATTTGTTTGGGGATTAGTTTAGATATAAGGGACTGGATCACATTCCCATATGTGTTTTTAATTGAGGTAATTAGGTTTAGGCTGTCCATCTGTCATGTTGTAATCAAGAAAAAACGCCACTCCAAAGAAATCAATTCCTTTACATTTTCTCCACAAAAATGAAGGGCGTCTCTCTGTCTCTGCAGCTTCGCTGTACAGACAAAAGCAGTGACAGAGACAGGGACAGTTTAGTTGAAGATGAACGGGTAGAGATATAAAAGCAATATGTGATGGAAACAGAGACAGAGGGAGATAACCGAGATAACCACAAGCCTCTGGTTAATCCCCTTTTCTAATCCTGCAGGTGTGTGCTTTGTCCTTCTCTGAACAGATTATTAATCCAGCAAAGAATTTAAAGCTCCTAAAAAAAAAAAACACAAAGAAACACTGATTCTCAATAGTGATTTCAATTACTTCAGCATTGTCTTTGTGCAGTTTAAAAACAATTGTACTTTGAGATGTTTGTGCTACAGAGTCGTCAGGGGCTTTCTATAGCAACATTTATACATGGAAGCCAAAGTCCAGTCCTCAGCAGCTACTATCCTGCAACCTTTAAATGCATCCCTTCTCCAACACAGCAGAATCAGCATGTCATTTAGCAATGCAGAGGCCTGGTACCGAGCCATTCGGCCATTTGAGTCAGGTGTGTTGGAGAAGGGATGCATCTAAAAGTAGTGGTTGTGGTAGCAGTAGCTCTCAGGGTCTGACATTGGGACATCCCTAATTTAAAACATCCATGTATTACAATCAATCCAATTTGCACTTTAAAGAGCTAACTCCAGAAATGTTGATGCTAAGCAGGGGAAGCAGTAAGATGTAGCAGTATTAAAACAACCTATTTCTGCTCAATATGAAGTCTGTAGCTGCTGTCAGCACGTGGCTTTGTCTGGAAAAGTTTAAGCTTCTGCTTTGAGCCAGAGAAACAAAAACAAAGGCGAGTGCTTTTAATCTCACAGACAAGATACAAACATTTTGTAAGCAATAGTGCTAAGGACACTAAAGATGGCATCTGCTTCATAGCTAACAGTCGGTGTTAAAATAAAGGCCTTTTAATTAGACTAGACTGCATTTGACCATCTCTGGTTTAAAACGTCAAAGACTAAGATGGGTCACACAAGAACAGGATGATTCTACACTGAACAGAGATTCTCTAAAGCAAAGTTCTGGTTTTATAAAGACTTGAATTTTCTAATTTTTACTTATTAGTACCCCCTTAAAGTTAATTTCAACTATGCAACCTGGAACAGTTGAAGTATTTCCACTGTGAAATCCAAAATAGTACCAGATGCTGAGTATTAACTCCTCCCCCTGCAGCAGTGTCCTGTGATTTTCAGCAATAAAACTATAACTGATGATTCTGTCAAAGCAATGACATATGCAGTCACAAAAATCATGGAAAGGTGTAGGTGTAACAAAGTTTAAAGGGATTTTACTGATGCAGACTTCTGTGTTCGCTCACTTTTCGAGAAAGATGAGAGGAGAATGTTCCAGAGTTGGGATTAAAACCCTGTCTTTTAGCCATTAACTTGTGATCATTTCACAGTGTTTACAGAGTGAAATTGAATCATAATCCCTTCAAAGTTAGAGATAGCTTGTAACATTCACAGATAGAGAGACGTGTCTCTCAGGCTTCTTAATATGTTGAAAAACATGTTAAAAACAGACTATTTGGAATATGGTCTCCCTCCACCAAACTATATCCAAAGGTTCCTGGTAAATAAAAAAGTCCTACCTTCCTACCAGGGCCTTTTTTCTGGGGTGAATCTTTACCGTAGCATTTTTTTTTACCCTGAACTGGATTATTCTACACTGATTGCAGCTTTTTAAAGCATAGCTTTTGTTTTTTGAGAACCTTTATTTGTAAAACCAAAGGTGAACAAAAAGTATTGCTACAAATCTCGTCTCATTTCGAACATTGCTGTATCGTCTCGTCGTGTGAGCTTGGTGTATCGTCACACCCCGAGTTCTACCATTGATTTTAAACAGTGATTACAAATATGATAAGTCAACCAGTGGAAATTTACACTTTAGAAATTACTGTAGTTTAAAATATTGATGCTACAGACCGGAAACATTTTCTGAAGAGTATGTCTGAGGTTTGCTGCAGCCTCACCGAGTCTTTCAGAGCCATGAAGCAGTGGCACATCCACCTTCTGGTGGTTCCATCTCTGCAGATGTAGGAGAAGGCTTTGTCATAGTTCCGGTCAGGAGCACAGAAGGAAACCTTCTCAATGGTCTGGTCCACAATGAGGTCCTGACAGAGGAAATCAGACAAAGACAGGAGAGAGGCAGCAGGGATAAGACAGGACGTTGCACAGTAAAATCCAGTCACGAGACACTGTTTCATTTATTTATTTAAGGCCTAAATAAAGAGAAACAGAACATCCTGGGCCAAACTTGACCATAGACTGCTCCCAATTACTTGACACACTGCTTTAGGTCCTCGTTTAACTCCATGAAGCCCCCTCCTCTCATTTAAGCATATTTACAAACCCGCTGATAACAGAAAAGATGGCTAACAACCAACTGGTGACACTGACCCTCTTTGAATCTCTGAATCGCTCCACTGCTTGCCCTTCTCTCAGTGAAAGGGTTATTCAGCCGCTCTCAGTGTCTACAGTCACTATAGATGAAACTAAGAGGGGGGGGCCCACCTTTCTATGTGTACATTAAGGGGCCCCTGGCTCAGCGCTTTGATTCGCACTCAAACACAGAACGAGAGAGAAACAAGAGGTGAAGGGAAGAAGAAAGGGAGCAGGGTTCACACACTCATCCACACACTTCCTTCCTCTCTTTCAGAGTCGGCGAAAAACACAAGACGGGTAGAGGACAAGGAGAAAGAAAAGGAAAGAGGGCTGGAAAGGAGAAGAAAAAGGAGTGATGTGGAGAGAGAAAAGTGAAAGAATAAGAGTCCATTCAATATGGGCCAATTAGTGAATCAAAGGAGATGTTGGTACCAAGGTGTCAGGCTTGGCAAAGACCAGTGTTTGTGTGTGTGTGTGTGTGTGTGTGTGTGTGTGTGTGTGTGTGTGTGTGTCTTTCTCACTGTGGGTCTTTATGTACCACCACAAACAAGTAAAACAATCTAATAATGTGTGCTCTAAAGAATCATATTATAAGACTAATAAATGATGGTGATGGGAGGCCAGACCCTCTCATCAGAGAAAGGAAGAAACAGCACTGCAGTACAGTTCATGACTCAGACTGTGTGTATCTAGAAACAACTCTGTGCTCGAAGGCCAAAAAGCTGCTGAACGAGCTAAAAAAACCAATGATGTTTCTGTTTCTTTCTATTGATTCGCTGGAAAGGTTCAGCAGATCTGTTGCGAGGTATACACATGCAGAAATGAGCCTTTAGATTCTGTGGGAAAAGGCTCTTAAAAATGATGGTGTGGGTTTTAATAAAAGAGTTGGGGCTGATTTGTAGAAAGCTGAGGAAAGATGATGAACAGGCACCGAAACTTCATAAATAATTCAATTCAATTCAATTCAGTTTATTTATATAGTGCCAATTCACAACACATGTCGTCTCAAGGCAATTCACAAAAGTCAGGTACATGCATTACAATTAATCCGAATCATTGGACAGTGCAGTCAGATTCTGTTATTTATTCAAATTGGATAAAAGTTTGTCTATCTAAGGAAACCCAGCAGATTGCATCCAGTCAGTGACTTGCAGCATTCACTCCTCCCGGATGAGCATGTAGAGACAGTGGACAGTCACTGGCATTGACTTTGTAGCAATCCCTCATACTGAGCATGCATGTAGCGACAGTGGAGAGGAAAAACTCCCTTTTAACAGGAAGAAACCTCTAGCAGAACCAGGCTCAGTGTGAGCGGCCATCTGCCACGACCGACTGGGGGTTAGAGAGAACAGAGCAGAGACGCAAAGAGAACAAAGAAGCACTGATCCAGGAGTACTTTCTATGGGAAGGAAAAGGTAAATGTTAATGGATGTAGCTCCTTTAGTCGTTTCATCTAGAAAGAAAGAACATATAAACTCTGAGCCAGTTTAGAGTCTGAAGAGAGCACATAGAGTTAGTTACAGTAAAAGCTCAGTCAGTAGCTATGCCTAGGAGAGAGAAAGGGTTAAACACTGAAAGACAGGGCCATGTGGATCATCGGTAGAGGGTGAGCATTAAGTTGTTGCCAGCAGAAGCTCGGACGATGCCCCTCTCCAGAAAGGTGTCACAGGTAGACACAGAGTCAGGCCAGGTGTAGCTTCTAGGAAGAGAAAAGAGAGAGAACAAAGTTAAAAGCTGAAATAACAGCAAATAATGCAAAATTGAAGAGTAGTGTGAGAATGTAGCGAAGAGGGTGAAAGTGGTCATTATGTCCTCCAGCAGCCTAAGCCTATAGCAGCATTACTACAGAGATAGTTCAGGATAACCTAAGCCACTCTAACTATAAGCTTTATCAAAAAGGAAAGTTTTAAACCTAGCCTTAAAAGTAGACAGTTTGTCCATCTAGAGCCCACTGATGGCCATTGTTATACTAAAAACCACAACGATTGGGATACCTCTCTCTGTCAGATTGACCATAACCATTGGAAAAGAGCGGGGGTCATACAGGTAGCAGAAATGGAGGGTGTGTTTGCACCTCAACCATAACTGAGCCGGTTTAGGCTAAACCTGACTCCCCCTTACTCCATCCAACAAGGGGAGAAGAAGACGGAGGTAAAATAAGGAAGATAGCTCAGGATAACCTAAGCCACTCAAACTATAAACTTTATCAAAAAGGAAAGTTTTAAGCCTAGCCTTAAAAGTAGACAGGGTGTCTGCCTCACGGACTAAAGCTGGGAGCTGGTTCCGCAGGAAAGGAGCCTGATAACTAAAGGATCTGCCTCCCATTCTACTTCTAGAGACTCTAGGAACCACCAGTAAACCTGCAGCCTGAGAATGAAGTGCTCTGTTAGGAACGTATGGAGCAATCAGATCTCTGATGTATGATGGAGCTAAATCATTAAGGGCTTTATATGTGACGAGGAGAATTTTAAATTATATTCTGGATTTAACAGGGAGCCAATGAAGGGAAGCTAAAGTAGGGGAAATATGATCTCTCTTTTTAATTTTCATCAGAACTCTTGCTGCAGCATTTTGAATCAGCTGAAGGCTTTTAACTGCATTTTGTGGACATCCTGATAGTAAAGAATTACAATAGTCCAGCCTTGAAGTAACAAATGCATGGACTAGTTTTTCAGCATCAATCCTGGACAGGATATCTCTAATTTTGGCAATGTTCCAGAGATGAAAAAAGGAAATCCTAGAAACCTGTTTAATATGGGATTTAAATGACATGTCCTGGTCAAAAATAACACCAAGGTTTTTTACTTTATTATCAGAGGTCAATTTAATGCCATCCAGGTTAAGTGATTGACTAAGCAGTTTCTTTTTTAAAGACTCCGGTCCAAAGACGACAACTTCTGTCTTGTCTGAATTTAGAAGCAGAAAATTTAAAGTCATCCAAGTTTTTATATCTTCAAGACATGCTTGTAGTCTATCTAACTGGTTGGGTTCATCAGGATTTATGGATAAGTAAAGCTGAGTGTCATCAGCGTAACAGTGAAAATTTATTCTATGCTGCCTGATAATTTTACCTATTGGAAGCATATACAGGGGTTGGACAATGAAACTGAAACACCTGTCATTTTAGTGTGGGAGGTTTCATGGCTAAATTGGACCAGCCTGGTACCCAGTCTTCATTGATTGCACATTGCACTAGTAAGAGCAGAGTGTGAAGGTTCAATTAGCAGGGTAAGAGCACAGTTTTGCTCAAAATATTGAAATGCACACAACATTATGGGTGACATATCAGAGTTCAAAAGAGGAAAAATTGTTGCTGCACGTCTTGCTGGCGCATCTGTGACCAAGACAGCAAGTCTTTGTGATGTATCAAGAGCCACAGTATCCAGGGTAATGTCAGCATACCACCAAGAAGGACGAACCACATCCAACAGGATTAACTGTGGACGCAAGAGGAAGCTATCTGAAAGCGATGTTTGGGTGCTAACCCGGATTGTATCCAAAAAACATAAAACCACGGCTGCCCAAATCACGGCAGAATTAAATGTGCACCTCTACTCTCCTGTTTCCACCAGAACTGTCCGTTGGGAGCTCCACAGGGTCAATATACACGGCCGGGCTGCTACAGCCAAACCTTTGGTCACTCATGCCAATGCCAAACGTCGGTTCCAATGGTGCAAGGAGCGCAAATCTTGGGCTGTGGACAATGTGAAACATGTATTGTTCTCTGATGAGTCCACCTTTACTGTTTTCCCCACATCCGGGAGAGTTACGGTGTGGAGAAGCCCCAAAGAAGCGTACCACCCAGACTGTTGCATGCCCAGAGTGAAGCATGGGGGTGGATCAGTTATGGTTTGGGCTGCCATATCATGGCATTCCCTTGGCCCAATACTTGTGCTAGATGGGCGCGTCACTGCCAAGGACTACCGAACCATTCTTGAGGACCATGTGCATCTAATGGTTCAAACATTGTATCCTGAAGGCGGTCCCGTGTATCAGGATGACAATGCACCAATACACACAGCAAGACTGGTGAAAGATTGGTTTGATGAACATGAAAGTGAAGTTGAACATCTCCCATGGCCTGCACAGTCACCAGATCTAAATATTATTGAGCCACTTTGGGGTGTTTTGGAGGAGCGAGTCAGGAAACGTTTTCCTCCACCAGTATCACGTAGTGACCTGGCCACTATCCTGCGAGAAGAATGGCTTAAAATCCCTCTGACCACTGTTCAGGACTTGTATATATCATTCCCAAGACGAATTGACGCTGTATTGGCCTCAAAAGGAGGCCCTACATTATACTAACAAATTATTGTGGTCTAAAACCAGGTGTTTCAGTTTCATTGTCCAACCCCTGTATATAGTAAAGAGAATTGGCCCAAGTACTGAACCCTGTGGTACTCCACAATTAACCCTGGAGTTTAAAGATGATTTATCATTTACATGAACAAACTGGAATCTGTCAGACAAATAAGATTTAAACCAGCCTAGCGCTGTTCCCCTGATCCCTACAGCATATTCCAGCCTTTCTAAGAGAATATTATGATCGACTGTATCAAATGCAGCACTGAGATCTAACAGAACCAGTACAGACACAAGTCCATTATCTGAGGCCATAAGAATATCATTAGTGACTTTCAGCAGAGCTGTTTCAGTGCTATGATGAGCTCTGAAACCTGACTGGAACTCTTCAAACAGGTCATTGCTGTGTAAATGCTCACACATTTGATTAGCAACTATTTTCTCAAGAATTTTAGATAAGAATGGAAGAATGGATATCGGTCTGTAATTTATTAAGTCATCTCGATCAAGCGAAGGTTTCTTAAGCAAAGGTTTAATTACAGCTACCTTAAAAGCTTGTGGTACATACCCATTTACTAAAGATAAATTAATCATATCTAAAATGGGGCTGGTAATCAGAGGGAACACCTCCTTAAATAATTTGGTTGGAATTGGGTCTAACATACAAGTTGAAGGTTTAGATGAAGCTAATATTTCTGATAACTCAGGAAACTCCACAGGATCAAAACAGTCCAAACACAGATCAGGTTCTACAGTTACTTCCAATGTTGTCTCACTTGTTGAGGATGAAGTAATCATCTTCGGGAGTATGTCAAAGATTTTCTTCTTAATAGAATCAATTTTATTTTGGAAGAATCCCATAAAGTCATGACTGCTGAGAGCTAAGGGAATGGATGGCTCAACAGAGCTATGACTCTGTGTAAGTTTAGCAACTGTACTAAAGAGATAAATGCTACATTTATTACACGTACCATACTTCATAAATACTTCATAGATAAATAAAATACTTAACTTCATAAATAAAAATATATTTTTAAAGCAATAACATTCTTCTCCAACTCTGGTTCACTACCTACTAAATGTTGAATTTATTAAAATTAGATCCAGGAAAAAATGATTGAAAACTAAAACAGGCTTCATTTATCATTTATAGGCCAAATATATGAACCATTTATGTGCTTTTGTGTAGAATCTCGTAAAGAACAGAGGAGGATTCAGTTGTTGTGGAAAAGATTTAAAGCACGTTTTGATGAAAACTGAAAACGAGATTTGTGTTTTGACCCACATTTTCACACACTGACAGTGGTGAGCTACATTGTAGCCACAGCTGCCCTGGGGCAGACTGACAGAAGTGAGTCGGCCATACAATGGGCGCCACCGATCCCTCTATCCAACATCAGCAGGCAAGGAGGGTGAAGTGTCTTGCAAAAGGACAAAACGAAAGAGACAGACAGAGCGGGGGTTTGAACCGGCAACCCACCGGTTACTGGATGAACTCAATGGATTATATTCCAGTAAATAGATTAGAATTTAATTCGATTCTTGTTACTTATGAAGATGCATCCGGTTTTCTTAGAGGTTTGCGCTGCCAATTCCGATGATTGATTTTCCATCCAAAACATTGATGTCAGGTTTGTCCTGTCGAGTAAATTAAACACCTCATTAATAAAGAAAGAAAACATGCTTGTCGATGTGTTTACAGACTGAAACGTGCCACTGTTTTCAGTTTCAATCTCAAAACAGGAGAAAGAATATTTTTAGTATTTGACCCAATGATCACCGGTTCAATTTTTCAAGGAAGAATCGTCTGATTTCAATCACTGGCTGATTGATCGGTGCATCACTATTGATGTAGCATTGGCTAACATTTTCATCGCTTTAAGGAAAAACAGCAAACATATCCAAATCATATCTAATTACATACAACCCAATACTATCCAACTGATTTCTGTCCAGTTTTGCCTAATTAAGTCAAATAATAATCCACCTGAGGTTAACCGAAATTGAGATGCACTTACATACAGTCCAACTGAATATAGTGGCATCCAGGTATATTCCAGACAGTAAGATTCAAGTCCAGCTACACAGTCATTCCCATTCAGTCCATGTTATCTATAAGGTTCAATTCACTCCAATTCATTATGGTCACTGCAGTTCGATTCAACCAAGTTATAATCCAATCCAACTAACATCATATTTAGCATGTTAGTAAGTATTCAATTCCCTGTTGTGATAAAAGTTTTCCTGCTGAGAAAGCAGACAGTTTGCATTGAATCAAGATAATCATTAGATCCATAGGGGGACGCTTGTGATCTCCAACTTTTGCACTAGATGGCAGTAACTCTTACACATTGTTCCTTTAATATGGGTGAGCAGGTGAACTGTTTAAAATGCACCTTAACCTTATTCCAACAGTTAGCCTGGGCAAAAAAATGGAAATATAATGAAACCAATGCAAAATTTAATCCTCTGGTATTTCATATATTTTTTATGTTCTTCACCTTAGTTTTCAATACACACAGTTTTAAATTACACAGTTGTTACAGACTACATACTTCACTACAGTCCACATCTTTGTGGAAACATTTAATAGCCTTTGCAGACATGCACCGATACAGATCAAGTCCAGAAGTGATGAGCTATACAGCTGAAAAAGAGAAAGGAGGAGGGAGATTGAA